>ML268734.1:0-26859 GCA_005239495.1 Nicotiana undulata
AAATGGGTTTAATCCCGTCTATTTTCTGTTTTTGAACTTAGAAAATCGCTGAACAAAACGGCTCTATGCGATCGCGAAGGGTGGGCTGCGATCGCATAGATGCTACCCTCTAAAGAACTGCAATCGCGAACAAGAGACTGCGATCACATAGCTTGGGGACTCGACCTTATGCGATCACGAATAAGAACCTGCGACCGCGATGAATACCTAACCAGCCCCTCACCCAGACCTCCTACACCTCTATGCGATCGCGAACACTGCTATGCGATCGCATAGAGGAATGACCTGATCCTCACCTATCTCTATGCGATCGCAGGGGAACCTTCGCGATCGCATAGAGTAAAACCTGGGACACCAGCAACAACAACTTACACCAGATTGTTCCTACTTTTACACCCCGTTAGCTACCCGAAACTCACCCGAGCCCTCGGGTCTCAAAACCAAAAACACACACAACTCCCAAATTATCCTATGGACTTATTCAAGTTTTTAAATCATCAAAATCAAGGAATTAAACCTCAAAACTCCTAAAATTTCCTTAAAACTTCATAAAGCTTAATTATTCCGATTTTGATTTGAATCACGTCATTTCAAGTCCGTTTTACACCAAATTTCACAGATAAGTCACGTAACATATATTAAACCTGTTTCGGGCTCCGGAACAATAATACGGGCCCGGTAACACGGTTTTCACATCAATTATCATTCTCAAAAACCTTTATTATTTTCAGAAAACAATTTTCTTTAAAAATTCATTTCTCGGGCTTGGGGCCTCGGAATTTGATTCCTGGCATATGCCCAAGTCCCATATTTTCCTACGGACCCTCCGAGACCATCAAATTACGGGTTCGGGTCTGTTTACCAAAAATGTTGACCAAAGTCAACTTTATTCCATTAATTATTATAACATTTTATTTTCATCAAGTTTTTACATAAAAGTTTCCCGGCAACGCGCTCGGGCTGCACACGCATATCGAGGTGAGGTTAACGGAGGCTTTCGTGGCCTCGGAACACAGATTTAGTCAAATAAAGCCAAATCTCGAACTCTGCGATCTGCATAACTCTTTTGCCTGGACTGAGCTGTACGAAGTCTATCCTGAATGATCTTCACCTTGTCCAAGGCATCCTGGACTAACTCAGAACCCAACAATCTAGCCTCTCTGGGCTCAAACCATCCGACTGGGGACCGACATCGCCTACCATACAACGCCTCATAAGGAGCCATCTGGATGCTCGACTGATAACTGTTGTTGTAGACAAACTCCGCTAAGGGCAAGAACTGATCCCATGAACCACCAAAGTCGATGACACACGCTCGCAACATATCCTCCAAAATCTGAATAGTACGCTCAGATTGTCTGCCCGTCTGAGGATGAAATGTTGTGCTCAACTCAATCTGTGTGCCCAGCTCTCGCTGAAATACTCTCCGGAAATGAGAGGTAAACTGAGTACCTCGGTCTGATATAATGGATAGGGGCACACCATGCAATCTGACAATCTCTCTCATATAGATCTTCGCCAACTTCTCCGCTGAATATGAAGCTGACATAGGAATGAAGTGTGCTGACTTTGTCAGCCTATCCATAACAACCCACATTGCGCCAACCATCCTCTGAGTCTGTGGGAGCCCAACTACAAAATCCATCGTGATACGCTCCCACTTTCACTCGGGAAGCTGAATCTGCTGCATCAAACCACCGGGTCTCTGTTGCTCATACTTAACTTGCTGAGAGTTCAAGCACCGAGCTACATAAGCTACAATATCCTTCTTCATTCTACGCCACCAATAATGCTGCCGCAAGTCCTGGTACATCTTTGCAGCGTCGGATGAATGGAATACTGGGAACTATGGGCCTCCTGAAGTAACAACTCACGAATATCTTCAACATCAGGTACACAAATACAGCCCTGCATCCGCAGAACTCCCTCATCATTACCGTAACCTGCTTGGCACCTCCGTGCCGGACTGTATCTCTAAGAACACATAAATGACGATCATCATATTGCCTGGCCAGAATACGGTCATACAATGAAGAACGGGCCAAAATATGTGCCAAAACACTGCCAGCCTCAGAAACCTCCAATCTCACAAATCGGTTGGCTAAAGCCTAAAACTCCAACACAAGAGGTCGCTCTCCGACTGACAAATAAGCTAGACTGCCCATACTGACTAATTTCCGACTCAACGCATCGGCCACCACATTGGCCTTACCCGGATGATAAAGAATGGTAATACCATAATCCTTCAGCAACTCTAACCACCTTCTCTGCCTCATGTTCAACTCCTTTTGCTTAAACAAGTATTTTGCAAACTCTTGTGATTAGTGAATACCTCACACGGTACCCCATACAAATAGTGCCTCCAAATCTTCAAGGCATGAACGTTAGCTGCAAGCTCCAAGTCGTGAACTGGATAATTCTTCTCGTGTAACTTCAACTGACGAGATGCATAGGCTATGACCTTGCCATCCTGCATCAATACCGCACCGAGCCCAACCCGTGATGCATCACAATACACGATATACGGACCTGAACCTGTGGGCAATACCAACACTGGTGATGTGGTCAATGCTGTCTTGAGCTTCTGAAAGCTCGCCTCACACTCCTCGGACTATCTGAACTGAACACCTTTCTACGTCAACTTGGTCATCGGGGCTGCTATAGATGAAAACCCCTCCACGAACCGGCGATAATAGCCTGCTAGGCCTAAGAAGCTCCGAATCTCGGTGGCTGAAGTGGGCCTAGGCCAATCTCTAACTGCTGAAACTTTCTACGGATCCACCTGAATGCCCTCTGCTGACACAACGTGGCCCAAGAATGCCATAGAATTCAACCAGAACTCGCACTTAGAAAACTTGGCGTACAACAGTCGATCTCTCAGAGTCTGGAGAACAACCCGAAGATGCTACTCATGCTCCTCTCGACTACGGGAATAAAGCAAGATATCACCTATAAACATGATCATGAATGAGTCCAAATAAGGCCTGAATACCCGATTTATCAACTCCATAAATGCAGCGGGGGCATTAGTCAACCCAAAAGATATCACCAAAAACTCATAGTGCCCATAACGAGTGCGAAAGGTTGTCTTAGGGACATTAGAAGCCCTAATCCTCAGCTGATGGTAACCAGATCTTAAGTCTATCTTAGAAAACACCGTAGCACCCTGAAGCTGGTCAAATAGATCATCAATCCTCGGCAAAGGATACTTGTTCTTAATGGTAACCTTATTCAACTGCCAGTAGTCAATACATATCCTCATAGATCCATCTTTATTCTTCACGAACAACACGGGAGCACCCCAAGGAGAAACACTAGGCCTGATGAAGCCTTTATCCAACAAATCCTGTAATTGTTCCTTTAATTCCTTCAACTCTGACGGAGCCATACGATACGGCGGAATAGAAATAGGCTGAGTGCCCTCAGCTATCTCAATACAGAAGTCAATATCCCTGTCGGGTGGCATACCCGACAGGTCAGCAGGGAACACCTCTGGAAACTCACGAACCACGGGCACAGACTCCAGGGAAGGAACCTCGGCACTAGAATCACGAACATAGGCCAGATAGGCCAAAAAACCCTTCGCAACCATGCCGAGCCTTCATATAAGAAATAACTCTACCAGAAGAATGACTAGGAGTCCCTCTCCACTCTAAACGAGGTACTCCAGGCAAGGCTAAGATCATTGTCTTGGCGTGACAGTCCAAAATAGCATGATAGGGAGATAACCAGTCCATACCCAATATCACATCAAAGTCTACCATATCAAGAAGCAATAAATCTACCCGAGTCTCCAAACTCCCAATAACAACTAAGCAAGAACGGTAGACTCGATCTACCACAATAGAATCACCCACCAGGGTAGACATATACACAGAAGTACTCAAAGAATCACGAGGCATGCTTAAATAAGGGGCAAAATATGAGGACACATAGGAGAAAGTAGAACTCGGATCGAATAACACCGAAGAATCTCGGCTGCAAACTGAGACAGTACCTGTGATAACTACATCGTAGGCCTCAGCCTCGGGTCTGGCAGGAATAGCATAACAATCGGGCGGAGCCCCTCCAATCTCGACATCCTTGGGCCTACCTGCTGCAACATGACCTCTACCTATCGTGGCCTGAGCTCCACCTCTATGAACATGTCCTCCTCCTCTGGAACCACGACCACCCCTAGCTGGATGAGGGGGCGGGGGTGCACCTGATACTGGAACCATGGCACGAGAGACCTGATACAGGGGACCACTAGAAGCTCGGGGACAATACCTGGAAATGTGCCCCGGAACACCACAGGAATAACACGGCCTCTGCTGATATGACTGAGGACTCTGGAACTGTCCTGACGACCCTAATAACCTCCCTGATAACTCTAAAGTGGCTGCACACTGATGGTTGCTGGTGGTGCACTAATTGGAGCTGATGGTGCACGATGAGAAACTTGAAGTGTTGACTGGAAAGGTCGGGGAGGATGACCTCTGCCGATAGAATCCCTGCCTCCAGTTGAGGCTCCACTGAATCTACCAAAATGACGGGGCCTCTTGTCAGCCCCCTGACCTCCACCCTGGGATAGAATCATCTCAATCCTCCTGGCCACATCGGCCGCAGCCTGAAAAGAAATGTCTGTACCTGACTCCCTAGCCATCTGAAGTCTGATAGGCTGGGCCAAACCCTCAATAAATCTCCGAACCCTCTCCCGATCAGTGGGGAGTATCATCAATGCATGCCTGGATAAGGTGATGAATCTGGTCTCATACTGGGTAACTGTCATAGAACCCTACTGGAGGCGCTCGAACTGCCTCCGGAGATCCTCTCTCTGAGTAATGGGAAGGAACTTCCCCAAGAATACCTTTGTGAACTGAGCCCAAGTCAAGGGTGCTGACCCAGCTGGTCTGGCTAAGCAATAGTCTCTCCACCAAGTCTTGGATGTGCCAGATAACCGAAAAGTAGCAAAGTCAACTCCATTGGACTCCACTATGCCCATGTTCCGAAGAACCTCATGACAACTGTCCAAAATAATCCCGTGGATCCTCTGACGGTGTACCAGTAAAATTGGCAGTGAATAACTTGGTGAACTGATCTAGTCTCCACAGAGCATCTGCTGACATAGTTGCGCCCTCGGCTGCCGGTGCCACAATACCCGGTTGAACTACTCCAGCTGTCTGAGGTGTTAGAGTCTGAAACTGAGTTGCAGCCTGCTCTGGGGTATGAATAACAGGAGTTTGGGTCCCTCCCCCAGCCTGAGATCCAGCTGGTGCAGTAGGAAGAAGAACGGCATGTGCTACACTTTCCATGAGTCCTACCAGACAGACAAGACCGTCCTGAAGAACTAGGGTAGCTATGAACCCCTCTGGGACTTGCGCTGGTCCAACTGGGACTACTAGAACTGGGACCTCCTCGTCAAACTCGACCTGAGGGTCCTCCACTGGGGCTGCTGCTCTAGGCTGATCCCGGCCTCGGCCTCTAGCACGGCCTCGTCCTCGACCTCGACCCCTCATAGGAGCTGTAGCAGGAGTGTCGGACTGCTGAGCGGAACCAAGGGATGCACGCGTCCTCACCATCTGCGAGAGAGTAGAATAGGAACTCAATCAGTACTCAGAATTCATATCGCACGACAGAGATGAAGAAATGTGGAGTTATCCTAACTTTGCAGCCTCTGGGGGATAAGTATAGACGTCTCCGTACCGATCCCTCAGACTCTACCAAGTTTGACCGTGAGTTGTGAGACCTAAGCAACCTAGAGCTCTGATACCAACTTGTCACGCCCCGAAATCCCACCCTTCAGGCCGTGACTGCGTCTAACGTTGAACCCGCTAGACAAGCCAACGTGTACGGTTAATCCAACATTGAGATACCATCTTAACAGAAATAACAAACACCTTACAGTTTTTAACAGCGGAAATGGAATAATAATTCAAAAATACTAAGTGAAATAGTAAATACAGAACGTCGCATAAGCCCCAAAAACCGGGATGTCACAACTCACGAACTCTCTATAGAGTGCTGAATACAAGTCTGAAAGGAAAATACATCATTGTCTTATAACTAGCAGAAAATGTAAGACAATAAGAGATCCAAAGGGTAGAAGAGACACCAAGGCCCGCGAACGCCAACGGGTATACCTTAAAGCTCTGGGTGGACTGAAGGTGACTCCCTCAATGTTGTCCACTAGGTTCGGGTGCGGGATCTGCACAACATTTAAGAAGTGCAGTGTAGAATCAGTACAACCGACCCCATGTACTAAGTAAGTGCCAAGCCTAACCTCAGCCGAAGTAGTGACGAGGCTAGACTTAGCAACAACGTTAACCTGTCCTATTATACAACCCAAAGCATGAAAAAACAAGGCAAGAGATAGGCAGACAAGTATGGGGATACGGGAGTAGTTAAAGGAGAACAGATGAGATAGAGCAGTTAAGTGAGCATGAAGAGCAGACAAGAAGAGGCAATTTAACAAATGAATGATAAGGAAACCAGTGTAAATGCCAGAAATGTAAATAATGGCACGGCATCACCCTTCGTGCTTTACTCTCTTCCTCACAATGCGATGTACGATATGAAATGATCATGAAACATGGCACGACATCACCCTTCGTGCTTTTACTCTCTTCCTCACTATGCGATGTATTATGTATGTCAATATAATCAATGTAAATCATGTCACGGCATCACCCTTAGTGCTTTTACTCTATTACTCACTATGCAATTCATGATGTAATCAATGTAAATCATGGCACGACATTAATTTTCGTGCTTATAATCAATGTAAATCATGGCACGGCATCACCCTTCGTGCTTTACACTCTTCCTCACTATGCAATGTATGGTATGATCAATGTATATCATGGCACGGCATCACCCTTCATGATTTACACTCTTCCTCACCAAAATAGTGACAAATATCAATGGTAAGAAATGCAGCATTGTAGAAATATAGTTCAAAATCACCCGGCAAGGGGAAAGCATCAATCAATATCACAATAATTGCCCGGCAAGGGTCTCAGCTATAACCAATCTCTTCAATATATATATATCCTTAACAAATGGGTACACAAGAGAACCAATACATCATGAGTTCATCGACCAAGTCTTCCAGCAACAAACAACTCCCAAGTAGAGACAAATTCATATTATGACGAACATGGAAGTAATAATAAGATTTTCATCAAAAATAGACTCACGGGCATGCTTGACACACAATGCATAGGTACTTGTCACTTCACCTATGCATTGGACATGATAAACACTTAGAACATAGCATACAATACATATTCCCTCACCAAAGTTAGGCAAGACACTTACCTCGGGTCCAAAAATAGCAATCAAGCCTCTAATACCGCTTTTTCTTTAGAATCCGACTCTGAAACGATAATATCTAGGCATAATTAACTCAACAATATCAATAATGACTCAATAAATCAATTTCATAGCCTAATTACCCATTTCCAAGCATTCTTCCAAAAATACCAAAATTCGACCCCGGGCTCGCTTGGGCCAAACACGAGGCTCGGACCAAAACCCGATCACCCATACCCCCACGAGTTAGAATATATAATTTATTTTGAAATCCAACCTCAAATTGAGGTTGAATTACCCAAATTTCCCAAAACCTAACTCATTTCTACTTTGATTTTAGGATTTTAGGCCTAGATTCTAGTGATTAGGGAAGAAAAAAGGAAGAATTTGGTGTTAGGAACACTTACCTATGAAGCTATGGAGAAATGGTCTCTCAAGAATCTCCCAAGAAGAGTGGAGAAGAAGAAGTTGGAGAAAAATGGGTTTAATCCCGTCTATTTTCTATTTTTGAACTTAGAAAATCGCTGAACAAAACGGCTCTATGCGATCGCAAAGGATGGGCTGCGTTCGCATAGAGGCTACCCTCTAAAGAACTGCGATCGCATAGCTTGGGGACTCGACCCTATGCGATCGCGAACAAGAACCTGCGACCGCGATGAATACCTAACCAGCCCCTCACCCAGACCTCCTACACCTCTATGCGATCACAAACACTGCTATGCGATCGCATAGAGGAATGACCTGATCCTCACCTATCTCTGTGCGATCGCAGGGGAACCTTCGCGATCACATAGAGTAAAACCTGGGACACAAGCAACAACAACCTTACACCAAAATTTTCCTACTTTTACACCCCGTTAGCTACCCGAAACTCACCCGAGCCCTCGGGTCTCAAAACGAAAAACACACACAACTCCAAAATCATCCTACAGACTTATTCAAGTTTTTAAATCACCAAAATATCATCAAAATCAAGGAATTAAATTCAAAACTCATAATATTTCCTTAAAACTTCATAAAGCTTAATTATTCCGATTTTGACGAATCATGTCATTTCAAGTCCGTTTTACACCAAATTTCACAGATAAGTCACATAACATATATTAAACCTGTTTCGGGATCCGGAACCATAATACTGGCCCGGTAACACGGTTTTCACATCAATTATCATTCTCAAAAACCTTTATTATTTTTCAGAAAATAATTTTCTTTAAAAATTCATTTCTCGGGCTTGGTGCCTCGGAATTCAATTCCGGGCATACCGCCAAGTCCTATATTTTCTGACGGACCCTCCGAGACAGTCAAATCACGGGTCCGGGTCCGTTTACCAAAAATATTGACCAAAGTCAACTTTATTCTATTAATTATTATAACATTCTATTTTCATCAAGTTTTCACATAAAAGCTTCCCGGCAACACGCCCGGGCTGCGAACGCATATCGAGGTGAGGTTAACGGAGGCTTTTGGGGCCTCGGAACATAGATTTAGTCAAATACACACAGGATGACCTTTTGGGTCATCACATCCGCATTCTCATTCGTTTATTCATGTTTATCGTTGTTCTCTTAAATGTCGTAAATAAAGAAAATAGTAAATCTAATAAAAAACGTTGGCTTGTCTAGCGGGTTCAACGTTAGACGCCATCACGATCTGAAGGTGGGATTTCGGATCGTGACTGAAACAATGTCTTCAAAAATACAAGCAATAAAGAATATAAATTATCAATTAAGCTTTCAATTTAAAGAAACACTTACAAATTAATTATGAGAATAACGACAATTTAAAAATATTAATAGATACTATTTATAAAGTATTATCGAAATACTTACGAAATCAAAATTTCAAGAACAGTAAAAAGTATAAATTATCAATCAAACCTTTATAAAAACACTTGCAAATTGAGTTTTATGAACAATGGATAGGTTATATGAAAGAAAAATAGAGGGACAAAATTATTCTTATGTGGTTAAAAATTTAACATATAATGACAAAAGTCCAATGTAAAAAACCAAAATCGTGCGGAATTAATATTTGTGGGATTATTCTTATCTGAAACAACTTTGCCTATTTTTTCATAATCTTCTATTTTTTGCATCCTTATTAGGAAACACTAAGACCTACCAAACTAAGCTTTAAAATAAGAAATAACTACATAAGAATTACAAAAAAAAAAAAAATAGATACTTTACAAGGAACATAGGCGAGGATACTCTTCAATTTAAATTTTCAAATAATATTATATTTATATTACATAGTTCAATAAAAATAAATAATAATAAGGTAAAAATTTTAAAATAAAAAAATATTAAAACTTCTTACAAAGTATTTTAAACAAGGAAAACATTAATACATAAAAGTCAGTAGATTTCGAAGTCCTAAATATTAGGAAAGCATTAAATGACTAATTTGTCGAAGTGTGAAACCAATTTTAAAAGAGTAAAATAGGTGCACGACATTTCGCTAAGGTTTTTCATGTTTTTAATAGCGTGTGAACCTCGTATTAGTAAGAATAAATTTTTAAAATAATATAAATGATATACGTAAATGCACAATTCAAATTAGTTTGTGAATGAATTCAACTACTAATACAAATACGTGAATTCAAAATTCAACTACTAATAAAAATCTTTTCGCTCAATAAAATAAAATTTGAAAATTCTTAATTTTGTAATTGCTGCTCGAACAACCCAAAGTTATGATAACAAAATATGAAATTGTATCTTCTTAAATAGAAGTAGTCGCTTATATAATTCAAATAGGAGAAATTTTATATAAGATTTAGTTGTGTATAATTCAAATAGACGAAGAAAATATTATTAAGAAAATAAAGACTCCTAAATCAAAAAGAAGTTCAAAGTGTTTGTTTTCTACTAAACCTAAAAGGAGTACATGATGGTGAATTTAAATGAAACTTTCGTAGCATGAATTAATATGTCAAAATTAACTAAAAAAGACCCTTCTAACCTGAAGGAGAAATTTGATACTCCAACGTATGAATGAACTTGAACATGAACAAAATTTTCATGTGTAAACTGAATGTACTTGAAATCCTAGAACGTAAATGAATTAAAACATAAAAGTTCTAAATATTAGGGAATAATTAGATGACTATTCTTAAACAGTTGGAAACTAATTAATTCTTTATTCCTAAACATAGGAAAATAATTAAATACTTATTCTTAAATATTAGAAAAATAATTGAAAGATTATTTTGTCTAGTGTGAATTTTATTTTAAAAGGGTAAAAAAAGCGAACAATATTTCGCTAAGAGCTTTCGTGCTTTTAATATAGTATAGATAGATATAGATAGACATAGATTATTATTGTCATTCTTGAAAATGATTGATGATCCAAAGTGGCTTCGGAAGGTCATCAAGTCCCTTGCCTTCATCGAACTCTCCAACTGAAACGCCAGAAACAAATAAAAAGAAAATAAATTCGATATAAAAAATATATTTTTTAAGAGTAATAATTCAGAGTGTATTTGGTATGAAGTAAAATGTTTCCTTGGAAAATACTTTTTCCGAAAAATAAGTGATTTTCTTACTTATTTTTCGGTACATGGTTAGGTAGCAGAAAATATTTTTACAAAAATATATAATTTAGGCAAACACTATATGCGACGAAGTGTATAAGGGCAGGGGAAGGGGATAGGTCGGGGCCCAAGGGCCGGAGTGACAGTGACGATTGATAATAGGCTAAATTCACGTAGTTTAGCGTATATTTATACTCTATCTTAATGATGCTTCACTCTCTTGAGGATGTTAAATGATGATAAATTGGCTCTAATTGTGATTTTTGTGTTTCACAGGAATACAATGCACTATTGAAGACTTAGGATGGTGATTTGCGCGAAATTGAAGAAGAAAAGCCCCATGGAATAATTGATGGGTAAATTGAAGGATAAAAGGCACTTGGGGCAGAATAGAAGTCCATTAGCGCGGGCATAAGCGCGAGTGTAGCGCGCCCTGTCACGACCCCAAATCCTAACTGTCACGATCCAACAAGTGTTTCACTAAGTGTTTTCTTATTATTTGATTCAATTATTCACTCATTTACCGAATTTAACAAGTTAAATCATGATATCGAGAGATAATAACCCAGTGGTAGATAAAATAGCTATAAAGAAGCGTGAGCCAAAAGACGAGCATATATATATACATCCCAAAATCTCAAAATAACCACTACGTGTGTGCCAGGAACTAGTGTACGAGTGTCACGGGCATACTAACAGGATAACCAAAAGATAGAATATACAATCCCACTGTCTGAATAAATAGACGGGAAACAAAAGTAAATGAAACTCCATGGTGCTGCCGGGGATAGGATCGCAAGAAGAACGCAGCTCACCGTGAAGTCAGGTCCACTACGGACAATATCTAGCTCTGCCCTGATAACCAGAAGCACCAGCCTCAGAACCTGTATAATTAAGTACAGAAGTGTAGCATGAGTACATATTAAATAAATAAGTACCTAGTGAGTATCCCGTCTAATCTCGAAGAAGTAGTGACGAGAGGTCGACTCGATACTCACTAAGGTCCAACAGTAATAATATAAAGCAGGATGTAACGGAATGCAGTAGACATGGGAAACAGTAAGCAACAGATACATTTCAAGTACAGAAATCCAAGAAAAACTACTGAAAATAAGCAACAATGTACACTTCCTTGTTCCCAAGTATCTGTCGAGCCAATATCATTGAAACAGTACCAAATAGTCACGCGCACACAAGGATAAGACAACCGACCAGAGTCATAAGGATAATATCTATGCACTGTCGAGGATCGAACGGCCCATCCCATAAGTGCATTCTTACCATAGTATAATCTCTCAGGTGCACTGCCGAGGATCGAACGGCCCGTCCCAAAAGTGCACCTTTCAATCTGTCGTGGCGTACGGCTCGCTCCCATAAGAGTGGGGGAAATCACACTCCGCTCGCGGAATGTAAATTGCGAAGCGGTCACAAACACATACAATATCATTAAAACTTACCTTCCATAACAATTTCCTTCCAATTATCCAAATCCATGAAATCTCAAAGAATCAATGCTAGGCATAACATGAGTTTATAACACATATGACATTTCAAGGAAGAATAGAAGGCAAGTTGTGGGCCTAACTACCCGGACATTACAATAATAGTCGCTACGTACGTACTCTCGTCACGTTGTACGCACATAGCCCCCAAAACAATTACACATAGCATATAAATCAGTTATGGGGGCAATTCCCTCTTACAAGGTTAGAAAGGAGACTCACCTCGTGCCGAATCTACCCCTCGGACCAAGGATGCGCCTGAAACTCCGATCTCTACACCCGAGGACTCGCAACTAGCCAAATAGGGTATAATTATATCAATTCAAGCTCAAGGTGGAGAAATTATCCTATTTGTTCAAAAATTTAACATTCTTGAAGAATTCCCAAAATTCAACCCCAGGCCCGCACACTCGGATTCTGAAAATCCTTGAAGGAATCACTCACCCATAGCCTAAGAATCATTAATATGTAGTTTCTACTTGAATTCATAGCATTAAATGAACAATTCGCTAATTTCCTCAAGAATCCTAAATTTACTACCCAATTCTTGACTTTTCCATAATTTAGTAGTTAATTCAAGTTGAAATCCATGTATTAAACTAGTGTTGAAGTGGGATTAACTTACCTTGATAGACGCTAGGTCGTGGGATAATTTCTTCAAGCTCCCAAGATCTCAAATGGAGAATTTTATATGTTAAAAGATGAAGAATCCCGAGTTTTAAAGAATATATACTGCCTGCCTATAGGTATTCCGCACCTGCTGCTCGAGGACCGCACCTGTGGAACTGGGCAAGAGGGGCTGGTGTCGCACCTGCGGAGGGATGACCGCAACAGCGGTTCCGCTCTTGCGGACTTTTGTGCGCACCTGCGAGAAAGGGGGACCACAGTGGTTTTTCCGCACCTGCGAGGCTGGGACCACAGGAGCGGTTCCGCACCTATGACTGGACAACTGCACCTGCGGTCACACTAGCAACAGATGCATCAACAGTTGTTTTGGCTGGTTTTTGGCCTCATGTGGTGTCCGGGAGGCACCTGGGCCCACCCGAGCCCCCTACAAATTTACCAACAAGTCCCAAATCATAATACGGACTCACTCGAGCCTTCAAAACACTCGAAACAACGCTAAAACTGAAAATCACACCCCAAAACCCCCAACTACATAACTTAAGAACTTCAAGTTCTTGATTTCTATAACGATGCGCCGGACCGACCTATACTACTCGTAATGACTTCAAGTTTTGCAGGCAAGTCATAAATGACATAACGAAACTATTCCTGGTTTCGGAATTCCGTTCGGACCTCGATAACACAAAATCATGTTCCAAACCAAATTTCAAACTTAAGGAAATCTGTATTTCTATATTTGGCGCCGAAATGCTCCCGGGTCATCGAAAACCCGTCCCGAACATACGCCCAAGTCCGAAATAAACATACGAAGCTACTGAAACTATCGGAACTCGATTCTGAGGTCATTTGCTCAAAAATGTTGACCGAAGTCAAACTTGGCCAAAAAGGCCAACCTTAAGGAACCAAGTGTTCCTATAGCACTCTAAACACTTCCAAATCCCGAACCACCCGTCCCCGCAAGTCATAAATTACAAGAAGCCGCTATGGGAAGTTACATCTAGGGGAACGGAGTCCTAATACGCAAAACGACCGGTCGGGTCGTTATATTCTCCCTCTCTTAAACAACATTCGTCCTCGAACGGGTCTAGAATCGTACCTGAAGTGTTGAATAGCTACGGATATCTGCTCCGCATGTCCTCCTCGGACTCCCAAGTCGCCTCCTCAGCTGGTTGGCCCCTCCACTGGACCTTTACTGCAGAAACTCTTTTGGACCTCAACTGGCGGTCCTGCCTATCAATAATAGCAACTGGCTCCTCCTCGTAGCCCAATTTCTCATCCAACTAGATACTGCTGAAATCAACCACGTGAAAGAAGTCGGCGTGATATCACCGAAACATGGATACATGAAAGACCGGATGAACTCTTGATAAGGCGGGAGGTAAAGCAAGCTCATAAGCAACCTCTCCGACTCGCCTCAACACCTTGAAAGGACCTATAAACTGGGGCTCAGCTTGCCCTTCTTCCCGAATCTCATAATGCCCTTCATCGGCGAAACCTTCAGCAGAACCTTATCTCCCTCCATAAATTCTACATCCCGCGCCCTCTGATCCGCATAACTCTTCTGTATGGACTGAGCTGTGCGAAGCCTCTCCTGAATTAATTTCACTCTCTCCAAAGCATCTCTCACCACATCCGTGCCATATAACTTAGCCTCGCCAGGCTCAAACCACCCGATAGGAGAACGACACCGCCGACCATACAAAACCTCAAATGGAGCCATCTCGATGCTGGACTGATAACTATTATTTTACGAGAACTCTGCCAAAGGCAAGAACTGGTCCCAGTGACCCCAAAAGTCAATCAAACAAGCCCTGAGCATGTCCTCCAATACCTGAATTGTACGCTCTGACTGGCCATAAGTATGAGGGTGAAATGTTGAACTGAGATCTATATAAGTGCCCATCTGACTATGCAATGCTCTCCAGAAGTGCGAGGTGAACTGAGGACCTCGGTCTGATATAATGGACACCGGCACATCTTGCAACCGGACTATCTCTCACATGTAAATCTGGGTCAGCCTTTCAGAAGTATAAGTAGTAGCCACAGGAATGAAATGCGCCGATTTGGTCAATCTATCCACAATGAACCAAACAGCGTCAACCTTCCGCAAGGTCCAAGGCAACCCAACCACGAAGTCCATAGTGATGCGCTCCCATTTCCACTTAGGAATGGGCATCTGCTGAAGTAGGCCCCCTGGCCTCTGATGCTCGTACTTAACCTGCTGGCAATTAAGACACTTAGCCACGTATTGCACAATGTCCTTCTTCATCTGCCTCCACCAGTACTACTGCTTCAAATCACGATACATCTTTGTCGCTCCTGGATGAACAGAATACCGAGAACTGTGCGCTTCCGCTAGAATCCTTTCCCTCAGGCCATCAACATCAGGAACACACAATCGGCCTTGGAGTCTCAGAACACCATCCTCGCCTAAAGTAACCTCATTGGCCCTGCCCTGGACCACTGTATCCCGAAGCTCTGCTAGACACGGATCATCAAATTGCCGAGCCTTAATCTCCCCCAATAATGAAGACTGAGCAACCACATGGGCTAGAACTCGACGAGGCTCCGAAAGATCTAATCTCACCAGGCGATTAGCCAAAGGCTGAATGTCCAAGGCTAGAGGTCTTTCCTTTGCTGCAATGTAGGCCAAGCTACCCATACTCTCTGCCCTCCTGCTCAAAGCATCTACTACCACATTTTCCTTTCCCGGATGATACAGAATGGTGATATCGTAGTCCTTCAACAACTCAAGCCATCTACGTTGCCTAAAATTAAGATCCCTCTGCTTAAACAAGTGCTGCAAACTGCGATGGTCGGTATAAACCTCACAAGACACACCATACAAGTAGTGCCTCCAAATCTTTAAAGCATGAACAATCGTCGCTAACTCCAAGTCGTGCACAGGATAATTCTTCTCATGAACCTTCAGTTGGCGCGAAGCATAAGCAATAACTCTCTCGTCCTGCATCAACACACATCCCAACCCGACACGTGAAGCGTCGCAATACACAGTATACATCCCAAAACCGGAAGGCAATGTCAGAATTGGTGATGAGGTTAATGTTGACTTGAGCTTCTGAAAGCTCGGCTCACACTCGTCGGACCATTGAAATGGGGCATTCTTTTGAGTCAATCTAGTCAATGGAGCTGCAATAGAGGAGAACCCCTCCACGAATCGGCGATAATAGCCTGTTAGGCCCAAAAGGCTCCTGACCTCTGTAGCTGAAGTAGGACGCGGCCAACTCTGAACTACCTCAATCTTCTGTGGATAAACCTTGATACCCTCTACGGATACCACATGCCCCAGAAATGCCACAGACTCTAACCAGAACTCACACTTGGAGAACTTAGCATATAGCTTCTGCTCTCGCAAGGTTTGAAGCACAACTCTCAAATGCTGCTCGTGCTCACCCAGGCTCTGTGAATAAATCAAGATGCCATCAATGAATACAATGACGAAGGAATCAATATACGGACTGAATACCCTATTCATCAAGTCCATGAATATTGCTGGGGCATTAGTCAAGCCAAAGGACATCACCAGGAACTCACAATGTCCATATCTGGTACGAAATGCAGTCTTCGGGACATCTGAAGCCCGAATCTTCAACTGATGATAACCCGATCTCAAATCAATCTTCGAGAACACACGAGCACCCTACAACTGGTTAAACAAATCATCAATGAGCGGCAGAGGATACTTGTTCTTGATGGTAACCTTATTCAACTGGCGGTAATCAATGCACATCCGCATAGTCCCATCCTTCTTCTTCACAAATAGCACTGGAGCACCCCCATGGCGATTCACTCGGCCTAATGAACCCCTTGGCCAACAACTCCTCAAGCTGCTCCTTCAACTCCTTAGTAGCCATACGGTACGGGGGAATGGAAATGGGCTGAGTATCTGGAGCCAAATCAATACAGAAATCAATGTCTCGATCTGGAGGCATGCCCGGAAGATCTGAAGGAAATACATCTGCAAACTCTCGAACAACTGGCACTGAATCAATAGTCGGAGACTCGGCGGTGGTGTCCCGCACATAAGCAAGGTAAGACAAACAACCTTTCTCGACCATATGTCGAGCCTTCATGAAAGAAACGACCCGGCTGGATGCACTAACTGAAGAACCCCTCTACTCCAGCCTCAGCGACTCTCGCATGGCTAAAGTAACTGTCTTGGCATGGAAATCCAGTACGGTATGATAAGGAGATAGCCAATCCATGCCTAGAATGACCTCGAAATCAACCATGTCGAGAAATAAGAGGTCTGCTCTGGTCTCGAACCCACAGACGGTAATCACACATGACCGATAGACCCGGTCTACCACCACAGAATCGCCCGCAGGAGTGGACACATATATAGGTGAACCCAAGGACTCACGAGGAACACTCAGAAAATGAGCAAATAGTGCTGAAACATATGAATATATGGATCCTGAATCAAATAATACTAAAGCCTCTCTACCACATAATGAAATAATACCTGTGATCACGGCGTCTGAGGCCACTGCATCTGACCTGGCCGGAATGGCATAAAATCCGGTTGTAGCACCTGATGACTGAGCTCCCCCAGAGTGCACAAGAGCTGACTGACCTCCTCCTGACTGGCCTCTCCCTCTAGGACGACCCTTGCCGACCTGTCCTCCACCTCTAGGCGGCCGGACTGCTGGTGCTGGACCCATGGGCTGATAAATCTGCTGCACGGCCTTGCTCCGATACCTGGGATAATTCCTCCTTATATGACCTGGCTCCCCACACTCGTAACAACTCTCATGCACTATAGCCTACTGCCCCGAAGAAGAAGAACCCTGAATAGCCGGGGAGCGATGTGGACCCTCTGGCATAGCACTGAAATATGAACTAGAAGATCTCTGGTGACTGGGATAACCACTGGGTAAACTCTGAATAGCTGGAGGACGGTAGGAGCGCTCTGTCATGGCGCTGAATTGAAGCCTCACTGAACCACTTGAAGAGGTAGTGGAGGTGCTGAGTATGAAGGCCTGCTGGGCTGACCACCCCCGAACTGGCCCCTGCTCCTAGCTAGAGCATCCCTGAAATCTCTTGAGAACCTAGCCCTCTTGTCCTACTGACCCTGCTCCGTACTCTGCAACCGATAACCGTCGATCCTACTAGCAATCTCTACCACTAGCTGATACGGAGTACCCATCTCCACCTCTCTAGCCATGGTGGCTCTAATACCTGGATGTAACCCAGCCACAAATCTTCGCACTCTCTCGGCATCAATAGGAAATATCATGAGTGCATGGCGTGACAACTCTGAAAACCTGGCCTCATAATCCGTCACCGACATTTGCCCCTGCTCAAGCTTCTTGAACTGATGTCGCAGCTCTTCCCTCTCCGAGGGTGGAATATATTTATCCAAGAACATTTGTGTGAACTGCTCCCAAGTAACCGAAAGAGAACCTGCTGGCCTGCTAAGTATAAAAGACTGTCACCACCTGCGAGCTCTGCCCTCTAACTGAAATGCAGTGAAGTTGACCCCATGAGACTCCAAGATCCTCATGTTGTGCAGTCTGTCCCTGCACCTATCGATGAAGTCCTGGGCATCCTCACCTCACTCATCCCCGAAGACTGGAGGGCGTAGTCGAGTCCATCTATCCAACATCTTCTGATGATCACCCTTTGCAGCTGGCCTGGGCCCTGGTACTGCTGCTACAGGCTGGATCCCACCCACGGGCGGTGTACCCGGGGTATGGTGTGATGTTGTTGCCTGTCCTACGGCCTGCGCGATAGGGGGTCCGGACTCCCCCTCCCGCCTGAGAAGTGGCAGGATCTACTGGAAATAGGCCAGCTTAGGACATAGTGTCCATGAATCTCATCATACGGACCATGACCTCCTGGAAGCCCAGCGCCGTCATAAAGTCTACTGCAGCAGGAGCTACTGGAGGCACCTCGTCTTGCTCCTCAATGATAGGGTCCTCTGGTGGTGCGACTGTTATAACTCTGGGATTCCCTCGTCCCCTACCTTGGACAGGTGCCCTACCCCGGCCTCTACCACGACCTCGAACGGCGGGGGTAGCGGCATCTCCCGGATCAGGAACATCGGATGCACGCATCCTCACCATCTGTGAGAGAAAATAAGAATAAGTTTAAGTACATCATCGGTTGCACGATAGAATATGAATGAAGAGAGATTTCTTAACACCCTATAGCCTCCTGAAGATAAGTACAGACGTCTCTGTACCGATCCGCAACACTCTACTGGGTATGCCCGTGATTCGTGAGACTTACATGAACCTAGGGCTCTGATACCACGTTGTCATGACCCAAAATCCTAATCCAGGTCGTGATGCCTCCAAACAACGGGGTTAGGCAAGCCAACAAAAATTTCACTAAGTGTTTTATATTTATTTGATTCAATTATTCACCCATTTACCGAATTTAACAAGTTAAATCATGATATCGAGAGATAAAAACCCAGTGGTAGATAAACAAGCTATAAATAAGAGTGAGCCAAAAGACGAGCATATATATATATACAGCCCAAAATCCCAAAATAACCACTATGTGTGTGCCAGGAACTAGTGTCACGAGTGTCACGGGCATACTAACAGGATAACCAAAAGATAGAATATACAATCCCACTGTCTGAATAAATAGACGGGAAACAAAAGTAAAAGAAACTGCATGGTGCTGCCAGGGAAAGGATCGTCAGAAGAACGCAGCTCACCGTGAAGTCAGGTCCACTACGGACAATATCTAGCTCCGGTCTGATAACCAGAAGCACAAGTCTCAAAACCTGTATAATTAAGTACAGAAGTGCAGAATGAGTACATATTAAATAAATATGTACCTAGTGAGTATCCCGTCTAATCTCGAAGAAGTAGTGACGAAAGGTCGACTCGATACTCACTAAAGTCCAACAGTAATAATATAAAGCAGGATATAATGGTATGCAGTAGACAAGGGAAACAGTAAGCAACAGATACATTTCAAGTACAGAAATCCAGGAAAAACTACTGAAAATAAGCAGTAATGTACACTTCCTTGTTCCCAAGTATCTGTCGAGCCAATATCACTGAAACAGTACCAAATAGTCATGCGCACACAAGGATAAGACAACCGACTGGAGTCATAAGGATAATATCTATGCACCGCGGAGGATCGAACGGCCCGTCCCATAAGTGCATTCTTACCATAGTATAATCTCTCAGGCGCACTGCCGAGGATCGAACAGCCCATCCCCAAAATGCACCTTTCAATCCGTCGTGGCGTACAGCCCGCTCCCATGAGAGTGGGGGAAATCACACTCCGCTCGCGGAATGTAAATTGTGAAGCGTTCACAAGCACATACAATATCATTAAAACTTACCTTCCATAACAATTTCCTTCCAATTATCCAAATCCATGAAATCTCAGAGAATCAATGCTAGGCATAACATTAGTTTATAACACATATGACGTTTCAAGGAAGAATATAAGGCAAGTTGTGGGCCTAAATACCCGGACATTACAATAATAGTCGCTACGTACGGACTCTCGTCACTTTGTACACACATAGCCCCCAAAACAATTACACATAGCATATAAATCACCTATGGGGACAATTCCCTCTTACAAGGTTAGAAAGGAGACTCACCTCGTGCCGAATCTACCTCTCGGACCAAGGATGCGCCCGAAACTCCGATCTCTACACCCGAGGACTCGCAACTATCCAAATATGGTATAATTATATCAATTCAAGCTCAAGGTAGAGAAATTATCCTATTTATTCAAAAAATTAACATTCTTGAAGAAATCCCAAAATTCAACCTCGGGCTCGCACGCTCGGATTCCAAAAATTCTCGAAGTAATCACTCACCCATACCCTAAGTATCATTAATATGTAGTTTCTACTTGAATTCATAGCATTAAATGGACAATTCGCTAATTTCCTCAAGAACCCTAAATTTACTACCCAATTCTTGACTTTTCCATAATTTAGTAAATAATTCAAGTTGAAATCCATGTATTAAACTAGTGTTGAAGTGGGATTAACTTACCTTGACGGACACTAGGTCATGGGATAATTTCTTCAAGCTCCCAAGCTCTCAAATGGAGGATTTTATATGTTAAAAGATGAAGAATCCCGAGTTTTAAAGAATATATACTGCCTGCCTACAGGGATTTTGCACCTGCGGCTCGAGGACCGCACCTACGGTCTCGCACCGGTGAGCTGGGGCTCGCACCTGCGGAACTGGGCAAGAGGGGCTGGGGTCGCACCTGCAGAGGGATGACCGCAACAGCGGTTCTGCTCCTGCGGACTTTTGTCCGCACCTGCGAGAAAGGGGGACATTAGGGGTTTTCCGCACCTGCGAGGCTTGAACCACAGGAGCGGTCCCGCACCTGCAATTGGGCAACCGCACCTGCGGTCACACCAGCAACAGATGCACCAGCAGTTGTTTTGGCTAGTTTTTGGCCTCGTGTGGTGTCCGGGAGGCACCTGGGCCTACCCGAGCCCCTTACGAATTTAGCAACAAGTCCCAAATCATAATACGGACTCGCTCGAGCCTTCGGAACACTCGAAACAACGCTAAAACTCAAAATCACACCACCCCCAAATACATAACGTAAGAACTTCAAGTTCTTGATTTCTATAACGATGCGCCAGATCGACCTATACTACTCGGAATGACTTTAAATTTTGCAGGCAAGTCATAAATGACATAACAGAACTATTCATGGTCTCGGAATTCCGTTCGGACCACGATAACACAAAATCACATTCCAAACCAAATTTCAAACTTAAGGAAATCCGTATTTCTATATTGGGCGCCGAAATGCTCCCGGGTCATCGAAAACCTGCTCCGAACATACGCCCAAGTTTGAAATCATCATACGAAGCTATTGAAACTGTTGGAACTCGATTTCGAGGTCGTTTTCTCAAACATGTTGACCGAAGTCAAACTTGGCCAAAAAGGCCAACCTTAAGGAACCAAGTGTTCCTATAGCACTCTAAACACTTCCAAATCCTGAACCACCCGTCCCTGCAAGTCATAAATCACGAGAAGCCGCTATGGGAAGTTCCATCTAGGAGAACGGGGTCTCAATACACAAAACGACCGGTTGGGTCGTTACACTAACAGATCGTGATGGTGCCTATCGTGGAACTAGGATAGCCAACCATCACATAACTACACATTTATTTTAATAAAATTACTCAATATCATTAAATACCAGCATATGAAGTATGAAAATTCCTCTAAGTCTATAAGCAACCATAATATAAACTAACAGTCTAAACAAATTCCCCCAGGACTGGAGTCAACCGATCACGAGCATCTAAGAATAAAACTAACTCTGCTAATGTCATAAACAATGTCTAGGAATAAAATACTAATACTAATAAAGGAAGGGAAATGGAGAAGTTACGGATGCTGGACAGCTACCTCGAAATCCCATAGCTGACGATAACGAACTCGGATGGCTACTGCTCCGAACCAGTACATGGATCTGCACATAGAGGTGCAGGGAGTAATGATGAGTACGCCAACTCAGTAGTAATAAAAATAAATCACAGTCTGAAGAATAAGAAACACACAGTAACAAATACACCAATCCACAAAATAGTAAAACACCGAGTCTCCATAAAGTATACATTTAATACATAAATTTGAAAACCAATTTCAGTAAAAATCCTTTGAACAAGTATATTTTCCCAAATGTTTCTCAATAAAAACTCCCAAAATATCAGTTTGAAAGATGAAACGAATCATAATCAAAACTCAGTAAAATATCATTATAAAACCGCCCCTCGGGCTAATTCATCTCTCATAATCAATCTCTCACCACCTCACCATATCTTAGTAACAGTCACTCAGCATCAGCCCCTCGGGCAACCTCACTGTCACTCATCACTCGGCACTCGCACTCAGTAGGTACCTGCGCTCACTAGGGGTGTGTACAGACTCCGGAGGGGCTCCTTCAATCCAAGCGCTATAAACAAGCCAAATCATGGCAATCAATCATCTCTCAGGCACTCGTCCTCTCTCATATCATAAATATCCTCAAAATATAGGCTCTCGACCTCACTCAGACACTCTCAACATGCCACTCGGGCTACAATAAACGGGGTTCTGGACCCAAAACAGTATTTCATTTCAAGAAATAATATCAGTAACTCAGAGTGTCAAAAAAATTATCAAGAAGGACTGAGTGTAAAATCATAATTTAATATGTGAGGAATATCAGTAAAGTAGCCCCAAAGGGTTAGAACATATCGGTACTAGGCCCCAAACATGGCTTACAACCCAAATATATCAAAACATAGTAATACTATAAAACATATGCTTTAAAAGTAGTTTCGCAACTCAATAGTTGCCTAAAAGGGACATATTTCCAAATTTCTAGTTCGTGCACGCCCCACACTCGTCACCCAGTGTGTGCATCACTCCAAAACCGTTAAAGGATGCGAAGTCCGGGGTTTCATACCCTCAGGATAGGATTTAAAGACATTACTTACCCCGAACTAGCCCGAAACGATACTCTGAAACACGTTTGCCTCTCGAATCAACTTCCGAGTGCTCCAAGTCTACCAAGTTCAGATTTTTATCATCAAATTATGCTAAAGGAATGAATTCCAATTGAAAAATATCGATTTTAAGCACAAAACCCGAAATCAGTCAAAACCCGACCCCCGAGTACCCATCCCGGAACTCAACAAACTTTATACCAAAATGTTCTTCATCATCTCATGAGTCCGTACATATAAAGAACTCGAAAATCGGAGTTCGTTTGACCCCTCAAATCATCCCTAGAAAGATTCATAATCTCAAGCCCTAACTCCACCTTTTTCTACTGGTTTTCATGAATTAAACACTGATATTTTGTTCCTTAATCACAAATAATCGAGTTTTAGGGTCCAAAATCCTTACCTTAATGAAGAATAATGATTTCCTCTCTTCAAAATCGCCTCAAATCTCTTTTCCCATTCAAAAATGGTGTAAAAGGGTTTAATGGTCGTAGAGGGTTTATTTAAATATTGTTCACGCGCTTTACTGTTCACCCGAGTTATTGTTCACCCGAGTACTGTTCACCCGAGTACTGTTCACCCGAGTTACTGTTCACCCAAGTTACTGTTCATCCGAGTTACTATTCATGTTGCTGTGAAAAAATGCAGCAGCTTTTCTTCTAGTCTAAATTGATCTGTTAACCTTTCGAAATCCACCCGAGGCCCTCGGAAAACTCAACAAATATACCAACACGTCCCATAACATCATTCGAACTTAGTCGAGCCTTCGAAACACCAAAAACAACATCAAAACACCAAAATCACATCAAATTCAAGCCTATGAACTTTTAAATTCCTAAATTCCACCAACGACGCCGAAACTATCCAAAACAACTCTGATTGACCTAAAATTTTGCAGACATATCCAAAATGACATTACGAACCTGTTCTAACTGTTAGAATTCCAATCCGACCCCGATAGCCTATTTTCCACTGCTGATCGGAAATCTCCAAAAACTAACTTTCGTCAATTCAAGCCTAATTCTACACCAGACATCACAAAAATATTTCGGATTCACTCCTAAGTACCAAATTACCTAACAAAGTTATCCGAGCCATAGAATCCGCATTCCGAGGTTGTTAACCAATAAGTCAACTCTCGATTGACTTTTCTAACTCTAAAGCTACTTTTAGAGACTAAGTGTATTAATTTCATCTATAATCATTCCAAGCCAGAGCTAACCAACTCTAATACATCATGAACAGTATAAACAACCTTTGACAAGGCATTAACAGTAAATATAATGCAGATTCTACGTAACTACCGACCAGGTCGTTATAGCGGCCGCGCTAGTTCAGTGATTTGGGACAGAACAAAACCCCACTAGCACGGGCATTAGCGCGGGCATCAGCGCGCCCGCGCTAGTCAAGTGACCCCCAGGCAGACGGAAACCCCATTAGCGCGGATATTAGCGCGCCCGCGCTAGTCCAGACGAGAAACTAAAATCTGAAGGGCACATTTGAAAGTTTGGGACCATTCCACTTAACCTATATAAGGTTCAACTGGCCCAAAGGAGTAGATTATCAAGGTTTAGACGCTAATTCAAGGATAGCAAAGGCAAGAGGCAAGGTGGGCAATTGGGCATCAATTCTCATCCCCATTCCTTGTGATTTTACCATTGATTATGATTTCTTTTGTTGTTTGAAATACAATTATGAGTAGCTAACTTCTTTAATCTAAGGTTTTGGTGGAACCCGTTGAGGATGAACTTATTGTGATATTAATATACTTTTTCTTGGTTTTCAATCTCTATTTGTTCAACTACGTTCTTGTTGTAGTTGATTGAAGGGCCCTCAATTAGTTGTTCCTATTTAGTGTGTATATACTCGAGAGAGATTTCATATTTAGGTAATTGTTGAAAAACATCACTCCCGGAGTATGGGAGATATCCATAACCTAGGGTTTAAAAGTTGTATTAGAGATAACGATACCTTGGGTGCGATCTAAAGTGAACTGTAATATTAATTAGCTAGCGTAACTTGAGAGAGTGCGCCTAGTAGATTATCATAATTACATGAGAGAGATTTATGATAGCCTGAGTGTTCATGATTGATAGAGATAATTAAGCCAAAATTATAGGAAATATACAAGAAGGGATTCCATCAACGGGGGAAACCATAACCTTAGACCTTTATCGCATCTGTTTACATCTAAACATTAGTTTTGTTTTAGTTTGTTTAATTTCTTCAGCTGTAGTAGTAAAAATACCAAAAAGTGATATTCATAACCTTTGGGAAAATTGATTATTGAGAATCTAGTAGTCTAACAATAATATTTGATACGTTAGTTCCCTGTGGGATTCGACTCTGGGCAAAATACTCACAGTATATTTGCAACGCCCGCTTAGTCTTTAAATAGACATAGTTGAGCGTGATCAAATGTTGGCGGTGTTGCCGGGGAGCTAACGGTATTATCAATTGTAGTTGGAGGAAAATACAAAATTCTTAAGTGTAGTCAATTTTGTTCGATTTCATTCATATATTGAATTTCTAACATTTGCTGAATCGGTTGTACAGGTGCATGCCTAGAAACTCATCGAGAATTGTTGAAGTATTTGATGCCTTACCAGACCCTGAAAAAGTATTCAAGGCCTTGAACAGGGCCAACTGGAAAAGCAAGCAACAACCACTCATTGAACACATTGAAACAGACATGGCAGATCTGAATGACAGGGACAACAATAATAATGGGGAAGATGTGGTTGACCCAGCCGGACAGATTGCGGCGCCTGGGGTGCCCATTGCACCTGAGGAGCCTTTATATGACTGGGAACAACCTACAACTGAGAATTTGGCCACCGCGATCATGGTCCCTCGGATAGAAGTTGAGTCTTTCCAAATAACAAATAATATGATGCACTTGTTGCAGAATAAGGGGCGATTTTCGGGGTCATACATTGAGGATCCTAAGCAGCATTTGAAGAATTTCTGCCAATCTGCAAGACTCATAGGCAACCAAACATCACTCTGGAGGCAATAAGACTGTTGTTGTTTCCTTTCTCAGTGATAGGAGTAGCCCAGACTTGCCTCAAATCGCTCCATATCAATTCTATTACTAAATGGGAGGAGTTGGTCAAGTAGTTCTTTAATAAGTTCAATCCACCGAACAAGACAACGCAACAAATTGATGAGATCTTGAGCTTCAGGCAGAGGGGCTCACCACAACTGCTGAGGAGATGAAGAGGAGGCACCACTAACGGCGGTCTGAGCTACCTGCTGCGGAACCACCTACATCCATATAAAAGATGCAGCGCCCCCGGCAAAAGGGACGTTAGCACTGTGGAATAGTACTAGTATGTATGAACAAACTTTACCCCAAGTACAATCAAGCAGTACACAGATAAGAGACAGTTAATAGAATCCAACAAGCATTACACAGAAATCAAAAT
>ML268734.1:27050-68781 GCA_005239495.1 Nicotiana undulata
ATCATGAAGAACATAAGTTCATATCAACCAACGAGTTAATCACAAAGATTCTCATCATCAAGGATATTCATTCATAACATCCAAATAACCATATGGAATCACGGCCACAGAAATCTTTGTCCAACAGTGAAACATATACAGTATGCCATCAACATAAAGCTTTATTAGTTATCCACGTTTCCTTTCCATTATTTACTACACAACATTTAGCACTTAGATACATTCAACAATTGGATTCGTTATCATTTCTTTAGTTTGGTAGTACATCCTTTCATACCGAGGTGTTCAACAGTTAACGAGCTTTGCACGTGATAGAGTAAGCACAAGGAATCACCATTTTCACAACTTCACATAGCACGGGAGTATGGCAATCAACTAAGACAATCAGAGAATAGAATCTTACGTCTCAACACATTAGAACGATCAATTCACATAATCTCAAACGAAGTACACATACCATATGCTCGAACACCAACGAGAAGATTCTACAAGGGTTAAAAATTAGCCATACATACCTGGAGTCGAGTTTCCCTTTTTACCTTTTACTCACAATCACCGAACCGACTAGTACCATCAATCTAGTTCACAATTAAACATATTCAACTCAGAATTGAAAGTCATGCATGCAATTCGGACTCTCTCTCAAGCATTTTTCCAAAAACTAGGTGAGCCCATTAGATTACCAACCCTATCTTAGTGAAGTTTACCCCAACCCACTCCTTCTTACTAGATCACCACCATTATTAAACATGCATGCAAGGTCTTAGTTAATATTTTCAAGAGTCAATCCATGCCAAACCTCCCTTTGTTTAAAATCAAAAAATTTATGGAAAAAGGGGATTGGGAACCCTTACATGCTAGAATGGGGAAGAAGGAGATTACTCGAAATACCGAGCCTGAGAGACCTTGAAAATCACTTTAATGGAAGGACCACTTCCTCTCTCAAGAACTCTCCTTTCCTTCTCTCTATTTTGTTCAGAAATCTTGTTAAAATGAAAGGGGGCAGGGGTTAAATGAAACTGGGGTCGGGTATATAATTTTAGAAAATTAAAAGACCGTGTCGAATATGCTGTCAGGAATGCGATCGCATTCCTCACATGCGGTTTCGCATATTGGACCGCAGAATGGCCCCTAGGTGGGCCAAATTCTGAAAACATTCTGCCCAGGTATGCGACCACTATGCGGTTCGCATACACGTTATGTGATCGCATTATGCGTCGCATAACACCCCTTCAGTTGGGCAGTGATCTGTCCGTGTATGTGGCCACTATGCGGTCCGCATACACGTTATGCGATCGCATAGTGCGTCTCATAACACCCAATTTATGGGGAAACAATTATGTTCTTCCAATTCCCGGGGTACTTTTACAAAAATCAAGGTCCGATTTAAGAGTTTCCTCAGAGATAACAACTCGGGGACTTATTCGGGCATTATTTTAAGCAAGAAAATTTACGGGTCTTTAGATTCTCCCTCCCTTAAAAATCATTCGTCCCCGAATGAGGATTTTGGGAATCATTTGGTTTTTGGAAACATGATATGCACACCTTCCCATTTAGACTAACTCCGGTATTTTCAGAAAATTTCGCCAGAGTCTCCTTTGTATTTAGACCTATCTACCTAACAGAGTGCCCCCGAAATACATTTCCAAGCATCATTACACAAAATTTGTTATCCCTACAACTGGCATACCATTCATCACCTCAACACTAACACATATCCAATTACCTTGACAAATACATATAGCTCATCCTCCTTTCATCACAATTTATCACAAGACTCAATTAGTGGCACACAATTTGCACATAGCTTTGGGCCATTTTAGTGTGCCCCATACAGTTCAATCACCTCAATAGATCATAGACAATTTTTCTAACCATTACCAATCTACACTACTATTAATCACTTACTTAGCACATTTGTTTCACAAACTTTTTATTTGCTTTAAAGGTGGCACACCACCTAGTTAAAAACTTGGTATACAGTTTTAGCACGCATTGGGAAGTTACAACAATAAGGCAATTAGGAGAGGAAAGAAAAATAGGGTGCCTTGGCACGAGTCTGAGTACAACATCAAATTGCCTTGGAACCATGATCTGCACGATCACTACTACACTTGCTCAAACAGATGGGGGTATGTTTCTTTCATTTCTTTCTCGGTTTCCCACGTGGCTTCCTCGACTCGTTGACTTCGCCACAACACTTTAACAGAATCAATCTCTTTGTTTCTCAATCTACGAACCTGCCTATCAAGAATAGAAACCGAAACTTCTTCATATGACAATTCTTCACTAACCTCAATGGTCTCAACTGGAACGATGGCGGAAGGATCTCCAATTACCTTCTTCAACATAGATACGTGGAATACCAGGTGCACTAATGACATTTCAGGGGGCAATTCCAGCCTATACGCGACTTGTGCTATCTTTTGAGCGATCCGATACGGCCTGACATACCTTGGGCTCAATTTTCCTTTATTTTCGAACCGCATGAATCCCTTCATGGGAGATACCTTCAAGAATACCCAATCATCTACTTGAAACTCTAAATCTCTACGACGAAGATCCGCATAGGATTTCTAACGACTCTGAGCAGTTTTCATCCTTTCCTGAATGACTATAACTTTTTCCATAGCTTGGTGCACAAGATCTGGCCCTATCATTTCTGCCTCACCAACCTCAAACCATCCGATCGGAGATCTACATCTCCTTCCATACAATGCCTCAAATGGGGCCATCTGAATACTAGCATGGAAGTTGTTATTGTAAGCAAACTCTACAAGCGGCAAGTGATCATCCCAGCTACCCTTGAAATCCACAACACAAGACCGCAACATATCCTCCAGCATCTGAATAGTCCGCTCTACTTGACTGTCCATCTGTGGGTGGAAAGTTGTGCTGAGATTTACCTGAGTACCCAGACCTTGCTGAAATTTCCTCCAAAAGTTAGTTGTGAACTGGGCCCCTCGATCTGAGATAATAGAAACTGGAGTGCCATGAAGTCTGACTATTTACTTGATATACAGCTGAGCGTACTGTTCTGCAGTATCGGTGGACTTGACTGGCAAGAAGTGAGCTGATTTCGTGAGTCGATTCACTATCACCCAAATTGAGTCGAACTTGCGCTGAGTGCGAGGTAACCCTACCACGAAGTCCATGTTGATCATCTCCCATTTCCACATCGATATTTCCATAAGCTGAGTCAGCCCACCGGGCCTCTGATGCTCGCCCTTCACCTGCTAACAATTCGAACATCTAGAAACCAAGTCCGCCACACCCCTCTTCATACCATTCCACCAATAAATCTCCTTGAGATCGTGATACATTTTTGTGGAACCTGGGTGAATAGAATACCTGGAGTTATGAGCCTCTGCCATCACCCTCTCCCGGAAATTATCTACATCTGGAATACATATTCTCCCCTGACATCGCAAGACACCGTCATCATTGCCGAGTGAAAATGCTGAAGTCTTGTGATTTAAAATTGCTTCCCCCAATTGTGTTAATGCTGGGTCTCTGAATTGCTTTTCCTTGACTTCCGTTACAAGCGAAGACTCCGCTCCATTTCTCACCACGACATTCCCCTCATCTGAGGTCGAAAGACAGACCCCAAGACTGGCCAACTGATGAACCTCTCGAGCCAAAGGCCTCTGACCGGCCCCTAAATGTGCTAAGCTACCCATGGATTTCCGACTAAGAGCGTCGGCTACCACATTCGCCTTTCCTGGATGGTACAAAATATTCATATCATAATCTTTGAGCAATTCTAACCACCTTCGCTGCCTTAAATTCAACTCCTTCTGTTTGAATAGGTACTGAAGTCTCTTGTGGTCTGTGAACATGTCCACATGGACCCCATCAAGATAATGCCGCCAAATTTTCAATGCAAACACAACCGCTGCGAGCTCCAAATCATGCGTCGGATAATTCTTCTCGTGATTCTTGAGCTGTCTTGAAGCATATGCTATAACTTTACCATGCTACATCAACACACACCCCAAACCAACTCTCGACGCATCACAATAAACCACGAATTCCTACGAAACTTCTGGCAAGTTTAACACCGGTGCCGAAGTCAATCTCGACTTCAATTCTTGAAAACTCTTTTTGCAAGCATCGGACCACTGAAACTTAACTACTTTATGCGTCAGCTTAGTCAATGGGGAGGCAAGAGTAGAGAATCCCTCCACAAATCTCCGATAATACCCAGCTAGACCCAAGAAACTACGAGTATCTGTCGGTGTCGCTGGTCTAGGCCAATCTTTCACTACTGCAATCTTTTGGGGATCAACTTGAATTCCTTCCCTAGAGACTACATGACCCAAAAACACGATCGATTCTAGCCAAAACTCACATCTCGAAAATTTAGCATACAGGCGGTGCTGATGAAGAGTCTGCAGAACTTCCCTGAGGTGATTAACATGATCTTCCTGACTTCGCGAATAAACAAGGATATCATCAATGAAAACTATCACGAAGGAGTCAAGATACGGCTTGAAAACCCGATTCATAAGATCCATAAAAGCTACTGGGGCGTTGGTTAGCCCAAAAGACTTTACCAGAAATTCAAAATGACCATAACGAGTCCTGAAGGCGGTCTTAGGAATATCCTGTGCCCTGATCTTTAACTGGTGGTACCCTGACCCTAAATCAATCTTTGAGAAGAACCTAGCACCTTGCAACTGATTGAACAAATCATCTATCCGAGGCAGTGGATATTTATTCTTGATGGTGACCTTGTTGAGTTGCCGATAATCAATACACATTCGAAGCGATCCATCTTTCTTTCTGACAAAAAGAACCGGTGCGCCCCAAGGCGACACACTTGGCCGAATGAAACCTTTTTCTAATAGATCTTTCAATTGCTCCTTTAACTCTCTAAATTATGTTGGTGCCATTCTGTACGGTGGAATAGATATTGGGTGCGTATCTGGCAATACGTCAATCCCGAAATCAATCTCTCTATCTGGCGGAATCCCAGGTAACTCATCCGGAAACACTCCCAGAAACTCATTCACAACCGGCACGGACTCGGGAGTAGGCACCTCTGAAGCGCTGTCCGTAACCCGGACCAAATGATAGATGCATCCTTTCCTGATCATTTTGGAGGCCTTAAGATAGGAAATAAGCCTACCCCTTGGCATGACATCATTCCCTTTCCATTCAATGACGAGCTCATTAGGAAATCCGAGCCTCATAATTCTGGTTCGGCAGTCGAGTTTAGAAAAGCACGAGTAAAGCCCATCAATTCCCATGATAACATCAAAATCTAACATTTTTAATTCAATAAGATCGGTCGTGGTATCTCGACCACACACCGTGATAACACAATTCCTATAGACTCGCGCGGCCGTAATGGAATCACCAACCGGAGTCGATACTGAGAACGACTCAAGAAGCTGTTCGGGTTTTATCCCGAAACTCGAAGCAATAAATGGAGTAACATATGACAAAGAGGACCCCGGATCAATAAGAGCATAAACATTAAACGTTTGCACAGACAGAATACCTGTGACAACATCTGGAGAAGCCTCCGCACTCTGGCGACCACTCAAGGCATAGAACCGACTGGGTCCCCCTTGACCCCGTGCTCTACCCCTAGCTGCACCGCGCCCTGCTGGAGCTGGAGGGCTTGCTGAAGATGTAGCGGCTGAAGAACCGGACGGCTGAGCAGTGCCCCTACCCGTGCCCTGACTGGGCGCACGACAATTCCACTGGGTATGACCTCTCACTCCGCATCTGAAGCATACCGGAATATCCAAGTAACATGGCTCAGGATGGGACCTCCCACACTTAGGGCATGGGGCCCTCCGCTGCTGCTGATACCTCAAACTAGAACGACCTGACTGGTGGGACCTCCTGCTATCTGAACCGGGCCCCAAGCGACCTCCCTACTGATAACTGTGCCTTGATGGCGGCGCACTGGCTGAGGACTGAGCATAGAACTGAGATGGTCCTGATGACCCTCTCTCAAGGGCTGATCTCCCACTTCCAACCGAGTTCCCAGGGTTGGCCGCTGACCGGGCCCTACTACTACTCTCCCTCTCTGACCTTATCTTCAATTTTCGTGCCTCCGTAGCCTGGGCAAAACCCACAATCTTCCCGTAGTTCATATCCGAATGCAAAGCAGTTGTAGCAGCCTCATTGATGACCAAGGGACCAAGACCCCGAACAAACCGACGAACTCTGGCCTCCATAGCAGGCATCATGTGGGTAGCATACTTTGATAAGCGCACAAAATCCATATGGTACTCCCACACACTCATGTGGCCCTGCTTAAGAACCTCAAACTCTGCAGCACGGGCTGCCATAGTCTCGGTAGACAAGAAATGATCCATGAAGGCATCTACGAACTCGACCCACCTCGCCGGAGGACTCCCCTCTCCACGGGAACTCTCCCACATCTCAAACCACGAACATGCTGCCCCCTTTAGACGATAGGAAGCCAACTCAAATCCCTCTGTTTCAGCAGCCTTCACAATCCGGAGAGTCTTGTACATTTCATCTATAAAATCTTGAGGATCGGCCTCTTGGTCGGTGCCTGTGAACTCTGGAGGGGCTAACCGCAGAAACTGGTCGATCCTAGAACCTGAAGAATCCCTTCGCTCGCTAGAGGACGCATGGGCAGCCTGAGATCTTTGGGCCTGGGAGGCCACTAACTGAGTCAACATCTGAATAGCCCCCCTGAGGTCCCCATCAGAAATACTGGGACCGGAAGCTGGAACTAAAGAAGGATCAGGAACATCAGCGGGAGGGATTTCAGTACCCTCCGCTGGAGCAGGAATAGGGATAGACTGGCCTGGCACGGAAGAGTCCGGCAAATTCAGGGTCGGGGAATCATCCTCACCCACACCATCAGATAAAGGATTTGTGGCCACACTCGGGGTGGCATTGGCCTCTAGGACAAGTCGAGCTCTCTTCTTGGGCGCCCTTTACTGAAAATTAGGACAACGCACGAATTAGATAAAGACATTCTCACATCTCACTCTGTCGCACGATATAGAATAACAATGAAAGGGTATTTTCCTAAATGTCCATGCAGCCCCCTAATTTAAGATGTGGTCGACAACACACCGATAAGAAGGGCTCTACTAGACACGGCTCCGAGACATCCTAGGACACATTTAAAACCTTAGGCTCTGATATCACGTTTTTCACGCCCCAAAATCGAGGGACGTGACCGGCGCCTAACCGGGTGATCCCAGTCAAGCGGACCTATATTTCCTTTCCTTCCCAACGTGTTACCCCGCGTTGATAACATACATTAATTCAGATGAGTTAGCCGATTTTAGTTTCAAAGTACGCCTTACAACATATCCCCATTGTTTCCTCTTTTAACATGCCAACGACTAATATTCAAACATACATAATACATACATAACTTTCCAACCTGATCCACGGTTCCGAGTACATACTGATACTACCCAAAAATACATATATACACTACCCACATTGTGTCTACGGAGCCTCTACGAATACTAGGGATTTTACATAACTTGCCGGTAACAAGGCACCGGCTATACCTTTAGAACATAAGCAAAAGAGGGTGGTATAATCCACACACGGCCCTGAGGAGAAGAGGGGATCACCACAACTGTTGAGGAGATGAAGAGGAGGCACCACTAACGGCGGGCTGAGCTACCTGCTGCGGAACCACCTACATCCATATAAAAGATGTAGCGCCCCCGGCAAAAGGGACGTTAGCACTGTGGAATAGTACTAGTATGTATGAACAAACTTTACCCCAAGTACAATCAAGCAGTACACAGATAAGAGACACTTAATAGAATCCAACAAGCATTGCACAGAAATCAAAATAACCAAAATCAAGAGTTTCACAAATTCCCCTTTTCTTTTCAACACCTCCATATTCAAGAGTTTCATAGATTTTCATTTCAATGGTGATAATGATCACATTCCATCCTTATTACCTCGGCCACCCTTATCACCTTCTCTCACCCTTATTACTCTGTGTTGCGGCGTGCAACCCGATCCCACCAAACAATTAACAATCACCACCAATTTAAATCACAAGGGTCTTCATCGTGAAGAACATATGTTCATATCAACCAACGAGTTAATCACAAAGATTCTCATCATCAAGGATATTCATTCATAACAGCCAAATAACCATATGGAATCACGGCCACAGAAATCTTTGTTCAACAGTGAAACATATACAGTATGCCATCAACATAAAGCTCTATTAGTTATCCACGTTTCCTTTCCATTATTTACTACACAGCATTTAGCACTTAGATACATTCAACAATTGGATTCGTTATCATTTCTTTAGTTTGGTAGTACATCCTTTCATACCGAGGTGTTCAACAGTTAACGAGCTTTGCACGTGATAGAGTAAGCACAAGGAATCACCATTTTCACAACTTCACATAGCACGGGAGTATGGCAATCAGCTAAGACAATTAGACAATAGAATCTTACGTCTCAACACATTAGAACGATTAATTCACATAATCTCAAACGAAGTACACATACCATATGCTCGAACACCAACGAGGAGATTCTACAAAAGTTCAAAATTAGCCAGACATACCTGGAGTCGAGTTTTCCTTTTTAGCTTTTACTCACAATCACCGAACCGACTAGTACCATCAATCTAGTTCACAATTAAACATATTCAACTCAGAATTGAAAGTCATGCATGCAATTCGGACTCTCTCTCTCAAGCATTTTGCCAAACACTAGGTGAACCCATTAGATTACCAACCCTATCTTAGTAAAGTTTACCCCAACCCACTCCTTCTTACTAGATCACCACCATTATTAAACATGCATGCAAGGTCTTAGTTAATATTTTCAAGAGTCAATCCATGCCAAACCTCCCTTTGTTTAAAATCAGAAAATTTATGGAAAAAGGGGATTGGGAACCCTTACCTGCTAGAATGGGGAAGAAGGAGATTACTCGAAATACCGAGCCTGTGAGACCTTGAAAATTACTTTAATGGAAGGACCACTTCCTCTCTCAAGAACTCTCCTTTCCTTCTCTCTATTTTGTTCAGAAATCTTGTTAAAATGAAAGGGGGCAGGGGTTAAATGAAACTGGGGTCGGGTATATAATTTTAGAAAATTAAAAGGCCGTGTCGAATATGCGGTCAGGAATGCGATCGCATTCCTGACATGCAATTCGCATATTGGACCGCAGAATGGCCCCAGGTGGGCCAAATTCTGAAAATATTCTGCCCAGGTATGCGACCACTATGCGGTCCGCATACACGTTATGCGATCACATTATGAGTCGCATAACACCCCTTCAGTTGGGCAGTGATATGCCCGTGTATGCGGCCACTATGCGGTCCGCATACACGTTATGTGATCGCATAGTGCGTCGCATAACACCCAATTTCTGGAAAAATTAAGTTCTTCCAATTCCCGGGGTACTTTTACAAAAATCAAGGTCCGATTTAAGAGTTTCCTCAGAGATAACAACTCGGGGACTTATTCGGGCATTATTTTAAGCAAGAAATTTTACAAAAATCAAGGTCCGATTTAAGACTTTCCTCAGAGATAACAACTCGGGGACTTATTCAGGCATTATTTTAAGCAAAAACATTTATGGGTCTTTACAGTAGCATTCCTGAGTAAGACGTGGAGAGAAAGTCAGGCTTTACTTGATAAATGGCACAAAGTTTAGGGTGGACAACCAGGGGTGAACCTGTTACCCCAATCGTTCACTCAGTGCCATTAGATCCATCCAACACTATTGCTGAAAATATGGAAACTCTGATGACACAGATGAGCATACTTACGAAGAATGTAGAGGAGTCAAGGCAAAAGCATCAAGTTCATTGTGATGACCCAAGGGGTCATTTTATAAAATTAGACTATGTTCCATGCTTAATAGCCATAAAAAGACTAAAATTAAATACCTCGATTTACGTGCGCAGTCCGGGCGTGAAACTAGAAAGCTTTTATGTAAAAATAGGAGAAATAGTGATTTCTAGAATTTAAATTTGATAAAATTTGACTTTGGTCAATATTTTGAGTAAACGGACCCGGATCTGTGTTTCGACAATCCCGAGAGGTCCGCAGTAAAATATGAGACTCGGGCGTATGCCCCGAAATGAATTCCGAGGTCCCAAGCCTTAGAAATCAATTTTTGAAAGAAATTATTTTGTTGAAATATTTATGAATTAAAGAAAATAAATAATGTTGGAAATCATTGGTATCGGGCCCGTATTTTGGTTTCGAAGCCCGGTACAGATTTGTTATGATATTTAAAGGTTAACTGTGAAATTTGATGAAAAATGGAGTTTATTTGACGTGATTCGGACATCCGGTTGAGAAGTTATGAACTATACAATTATACATAGTGAACAATGTTGTAAATTTTCGATATTAGTAGGGACGAAATAATGGGCCAAGACCTTTTTTTTAAACGTACTGCCACGGCTGGAAGTAAATAAGTTTACCAAAAACAGTTGACTTCTTACTTCTAGGATTAGGAAAAAAAAGAATAAATAAAAACCTAAAGCATAAACAGGAGTTTGGTACAGTTGACGGTGCAAGCAGTATGAAGAAAAAGGCTACAGAGTTCTTGGGTGGAGTTGACGTGATCTCTCTAGCAACTTAATATTGATACGCAGGTATATTGTAAACTTCTTGGATAAATTAAGGTAAAATAATCATCATGTTATCCATTTGTGATAATGACAAGAATTGAATTGAAAAATAAAGTGATTTGCATATTGTTGTAATTCTGAAACTTCAGGAATATAAATATAAATATAATATAATAATGGAACGAACTCTTTAGTGAGGGACAAATTATGCTCTTAAGATACTATTTTTGGAAACAAACTAATATGCATATGGAATATGTCTCATTCTTTCGCAAAGTTTGATGACTTATTTATATGTTCATATAATATGTCATACTTCAATATAGGACACGTATGTGTGAAGTTAACTTTCTTTCAATGACACCTGGAGGTAAAAACAATTCTCAGCAAAATGTGTTCCTGAATATATGTAAACGAAGGTTAACAAGTTACATATATAGAGAGAGTAATGAATTGTATATTCGGGCTCGGGGTGAATGTGTAAACGTAATTTGGTCCGAACCCCGAGTTTAGACCAAACGGGCCCGGGGTCGGATTTTTATTTTTATTTAGAAAACTTAGAAAAAAATATATTTTTCAATAAAGTTAGTTCCTTTAGAATTATTTAATGATATTGAGTTAATTGTGATTAGATTCGAGCAAGTTAGAGGTGAATTCAAAAGGAAAAGCAATAATTGAGCAGTGAGTGGCCTGCGAAATTGAGGTAAGTGTTTGGTCTAACTTTGACTTGAGGGAATAGGACTCACCACTTGTTTGCTACGTTAAATGCATGGGCGTGGTGTATAGGTGAGGTGACGAGTATCTATGCACCACCCAAATTGTCTGATAAATATGATTCTCTTTCCCGTTCTCAACTTAATTGCTTATTGTCTTAATTGTTATGTGTTCATTATTATTTCTATGACTGTTTGGCCTTATTATTTTGTTGTTAAATACTGCTGTGGTTATTTTGGAAGGAGTATTTATTGTTTTAGCTGGTTTTCCTTGTGGTATAAAACGGTTGAGAGGTTTGGCATTGTTTTACGAAATATATATAGATTTTGATGTTCTTGTTGGTTTCATGATTGAGAGGATATTGATGAATTTTGAGAAAATATACAGCTTCTGATTTATAATTGTTGAGACAAAAATTCTTATGAAAGGCTTGGCCTGAGTTGTGAAATTTTTGAATAAATTGATATGATATGTCTGGTAGGAGCGGGTTGCACGCCGCAACAAGGAGTGATAAGGGTGGACAGGTGGGATCGGGTTGCACGCCGCAACAAGGAGCGATAAGGGAGGACATTTATATTTTACTGATTTTCAAAGAAGATAAAGTCTTGAAAAGCTTAAATGTTTATTTTACTATTCTTTACATATTTTGACACTATTTTTACTTAAAGTTAAAGTTTGAAAACTTTGAAATTATTTGAGAATTGGATATAACTGAGACCTGAAAAGAGGTGACTGAGTTATAATAAATTATTATTGTAGTTATTATTATTTAATTATTTTAGATTTCTTTCTTGCCTTGTTAATTATTATTGTGACATGTTATATTGTTAATGCCCCGCCTTAGCCTCGTCACTACTTCGTCAAGGTTAGGCTCGGCACTTACTCAGTACATGGGGTCGGTTGTACTGATACTACACTCTGCACTCTTTTGTGCAGATCCAAGTACTAGCCATCAGTAGAGCTTACTAGAGCAGCCGTCATTCATTCGGAGACACGAGGTATATCTGTCGGCGTTCGCAGATCCCGAGATTCTTCTCTTATTTAATATACGTTGTTTCATTTTATTCAGAACAGTCACATGATTTTCTTTCATCCCATTATTTGTAGTATTCTTTAGTAGTTCGTGGATTGTGACACCAGACCCTGGGGTAGTCTTAGAGTTATTTATATAGTTATTTCGTGGTTTTGTTTTATTTATTTGGTTATTATTATTATTTTATTTTAATTTTGTTGGAAATTATTTTAATTAAGTTCATTTTAAATTTATTTATTTATGCTTAAGTAATTAATTAAGGAAATTAGTTAATCAACTTCTAACATTGGCTTGCCTAGCAAGTGTGGTGTTAGGCGCCATCACGATTCCTAAGGTTGGAAATTTGGATCGTGACATTCATATTGTGGATACTACCAATGGGGGCTTATGCACATCTTGCATTAGTCAACCAATTGGTAATCAGTGAAATGCAGATTGCGATCACCCTCACTACCCAGAGAGTATGAATTATGTGTCAAACTATGGAGGCCAGAGACATGGTGGGCAGAATTGGGGTCAGCAAGCTCAGCCGTACAGACCACCTCATCAGCAGCATAACAATGGAAACATGGGTGCCATGAGACCTCATGGTAATGTGGCGCCCTACCAAAGGCCACAAGGGTTTAATAATCAAAATCAGCCATATGCATATCACCCCCTTCAGCAACAACATGGGGGGAGACAAGAAGATGGGTTTTCTAGACTGGAACCGATGATGCAATAGGTGATTGAGTCAACTGCCAAAATCAGCGAGAGAGTAGATGCACACGAATCAACTATTAAAAACATTGAAGTGCAGATGGGCTAAATCTCAATGTCCTTGAATAATCGTCCACTTGGGACTCTGCCTGCAGACACACAGGTAAATCCTAAGGACCGGGGTCCGAATCAGCTAATGGAAGTGAGTCTCCGCAATGGCAGGGACTTAGACCTGGAACAGGAGATAGCTCGTGAAAGCAGACAGGCTGAGACACTGGTACCAATGCCGATTGAACTTGATGATTCAACAAACCTGACCAAGGTAACAGTGCAACCTGCTGAAGGAGAACCCAGTGCGCAGAGTGAGGCTAAAAAAGAAGTGGAGATAGCCCAGGAGCCGGTAGTTGAGGTGGTGGCTGAGAAAGAAAAGTCCCAAATCACTGGGAAGAAGAGACCGCCAGCTCCATTCCCTCAGAGGCTGGCCAAATACCAAAAAGATGAACAGTACAAAAAGTTCTTGGATATGCTGAAACAGATACAGGTAAACATTCCTCTAAACTGTGACTCTTACTCAGACTTGCAGTGTTGTAGTGACACAACCAATTGCAGAGAAGTTGTCTGATCCAGGGAGTTTTACAATTCCTTGCACCATTGGCAATTTTTCTTTTGCCAAAGCACTGTGTTATTTGGGGGCCAGTATTAATCTCATGCCCCTGGCCATTTACAAGAGACTGGGAATTGGTAGAGCCAGACCAACTTCTATGTTATTGCAGCTGGCTGACAGGACGGTGAAGAGACCGTCAGGCATTCTGGATGATGTTTTGGTGCAAGTGGGGAAGTTTGTGTTCCCTGATGATTTTGTGATACTGGATTGTCGAGTGGATGAGGAGATTCCCATATTCTTGGGATGGCCATTTTTGGCCACAGGCAGATCCCTCATTGATTGTGAATGGGGAGCTCAAGATGAGGCTAAACGATGAAGAAATCACATTCAATGTGCAGAAATCTATGAGGCGACCGAGTGAGTTCGCCAATTGTTATCTCATTGATGATGTGGATGTGATAGTGGAGGAAGATGATGAGTCCTTAACTATTGAGGACCCCCTTGTTGCATGTTTGATGAATTTGGAGGAGGTAAATGGGGAAGAATTGGCAGAATGGGTGTTAGCACTTGAAGGAAAAGGGGTCTGGCAGAGGGCTCTCGAATTTGAGCCTTTACACTTAGAGAAAAGAGAGATCCCGCCAGCCAAACCATCTGTTGAAGAGCCACCCAAGCTGGAATTGAAACCACTGCCAGGCCATCTCAGGTACGCGTTTCTTGGACCTAACTCTACTTTACCTGTTATTGTCTCATCAAGTTTGTTAGATGTGCAGGAAAATTAGTTGTTACAGGTACTCACTAAGTGCAAGACTGCCATTGGGTGGACCATGGCAGATATCAAAGGGTTCATCCCCGCATACTTTATGCACAAGATTCTCCTGGAAGACGGACACAAACCTTCCAGGGAACATCGAAGGCGGATGAATCCAAATATGAAGGAAGTGGTGAAGAAAGAAATTATCAAGTGGTTAGATGTGGGAATCATTTTCCCCATCTCTGACAGCAAATGGGTTAGCCCAATGCAATGTGTTCCAAAAAAGTGTGGTATGACGGTTGTGAAGAATGACAACAACGAGTTGATATCGACAAGAACCTTCACTGGCTGGAGAATTTGCATGGATTACAGAAAGCTAAATCTTGACACCCGGAAAGATCACTTCCCACTTCCCTTCATCGATCAAATGCTCGACAGGCTGGCAGGGAGGTCTCACTTTTGTTTCCTGGATTGGTACTCGGGGTACAACCAGATTTCCATTGCCCCAGAAGACAGGGAAAAGACCTCATTCACATGTCCCTATAGGATATTTGCCTTCAGAAGGATGCCATTCGGCCTCTGCAATGCACCTGCCACATTTCAAAGGTGCATGATGGCCATATTCACAGACATGGTTGAAGATATCATGGAGGTATTCATGGATGATTTCTTAGTGGTGGGAAATTCATTGATGAGTGCCTAGCAATCTAACCTGTGTGCTAAAGAGGTGCATTAAGACGAATCGTGTGCTTAACCGGGAGAAGTGTCATTTCATGGTACAAGAAGGGATCGTCTTGGGGCACTTGGTGTCGAGCAAAGGAATTGAGGTGGACCGCGCTAAAGTAGATGTGATTGAAAAGCTCTCACCGCCCACATAGGTCAAGGCTATATGTAGCTTTCTTAGGCATGTCGGGTTCTACCGGCGATTCATCAAAGATTTCTCCAAGATAGCCAACCCTTTCTGTAAGTTGCTTGAAAAAGATAACCCCTTTGTGTTTTCTAATGATTGCAGGGTGGCTTTTGAGAAGATGAAAAAACGGCTAGACACGGCCCCGATAATTGTTGCCCCCGACTGGGAGCAACTAGAGGTGGCTAACGGGCCGGTTCAAACCGGACCGGCCCAGACCGGTTCAAACCGGGACCGGACCGGCCTGGTTCATAGGGGGCCGGGTGGGGCTGGGTTAAGGGGTTAGGGGGGTTGAAACGGATTAAATTTTTAAAACGGGTAACCGGACCGGACTAACCCGGTTCAAATGAACAGTGCCTGAACCGGTTAAACCGGCCCGGCCCGGACCGGTTCAACGGTCAAAATTTTTTTTTTTTGTTTTTTTTTTAAATTTTTAAAATCTTGTAACCCGGCCCGGCCCCTTAAAACCCTACCCGTACGGTTTACTTTTTACCCGGATAAACCCGAACCCGTTAAACCCGTTAACAATTAACCGTAACCGGCCCGCTACCCAACCCGTACGGTTCAAAAAAATAGTAACCCGGCCCGGCCCGGCCCGGCCCGGCCCACCCGTTAGCCACCTCTAGGAGCAACCGTTTGAACTTATGTGTTATGCCAGTGACTACGCAGTGGGAGTCGTGTTAGGTCAGCGCAAAGATAAGATAATGCACCCAATCTACTATGCAAGTAGGACATTGAGTGGATCTCAGCTGAACTACACGGTGACCAAAAAGGAGATGTTGGCGATAATGTTCGCCTTTGACAAGTTCAGATCATACTTGATCGGGTCGAAGGTGATTGTGTACACTGATCATGAAGCCATCAGATATTTGATTGAGAAGAAAGAATCCAAGCCGCGCCTAATTCGTTGGGTGTTGCTGCTGCAAGAATTTGATTTAGAGATTCATGACCTCAAGGGCACGGAAAACCAAGTCGCTAACCACCTGTCGCGACTTGAAGGTGCGGAGAATGCAGTAGAAGCAGAGGATATTCTGAAAACCTTTCCAGATGATCAACTACTCGCCATAAGCATGGAGGATGTGCCATGGTATGCAGATAGTGCAAACTACCTGGCAAGTGGTATTGAGCCTTATGAACTCTTATCTGTCCAAAAGAAAAGATTTTATCGTGATTGCCGCAATTATTATTGGGATGAACCCCACTTGTTTAGAATTTGTATTGATAACATGATCCGTAGGTGTGTCCCCGAGATAGAGCAATTTTCTATTTTGCAGGCTTGTCATGCGTCAGCATATGGAGGACATTTTGGAGGAGTTCGAACATCAGCTAAGGTGTTAGAGGCCGGATTCTACTGGCCAACTGTGTTCAAAGATTCTCACCAATGGTGAAGTTATGTAATGAGTGTCAAAGTACGGGGAACATATCCGGTCGTCATGAGATGCCCATGAACCCGATACAAGAAGTGGAGGTGTTTGATATTTGGGGGATTGACTTCATGGGGTCCTATGGAAATAAGTACATACTTGTTGCTGTAGATTATGTGTCCAAATGGGTAGAAGTTGCAACACTCCCTACCAATGATGCAATATTGGTGGTGGGGTTCTTGAAGAAAAACATATTCACCCGTTTTGGGATACCAAGGGCCATTATTAGTGAAGGAGGCACTCACTTCTGCAATCGTGTCTTCGAAAAGCTACTAGCCAAGTATGATGTGCGCCACAAGGTGGAAACCCCTTATCACCCTCAGACGAGTGGGCAGGTTGAGATATCAAACCGCGAAATCAAGAGTGTGCTGACCAAAATAGTAAACGCCACAAGAACTGATTGGGCGAAAAGGCTTGACGACGCACTCTAGGCCTATAGAACTACATTTAAAATGCCAATTGGTATGTCTCCATACAAATTGGTGTTTGGGAAGGCCTGTCATCTGCCTGTAGAGATGGAACATCGAGCTTGGTGGGCACTGAAACAGTTGAACATGGATCTTGATGTTGCGGTTACAAGTCGAGTCACTGAGCTGCATGAGTTGGAAAAATTCAGGTATCAAGCATTTGAAAGCACGAGGCTGTATAAAGAAAGAATGAAGAGGTTACACGACAAGAACATTGTGGACCGCAACTTCAAACCTGGAGATAAGGTACTGCTCTATAACTCAAGATTGAGGTTATTTCCGGGTAAGCTCAAGTCCCGATGGTCTGGACCATTTCGAGTGGTCGAAGTATTTCCCTCTGGTGTTGTGGAGATTGCTACTGAAGATGGGTCCAACGCCTTCAAGATTAATGGACAGAGATTAAAATTGTATGTGGGGATGGAAGAGACCAAGGAGTTGTCTGTGGTGCATCTGTTTGAACTCCAAAGGTCGAGTGAACCTTAAATGCGCTCAGTCTGCGTTGTGCCGCAATGTTAAATCAGGCGCTTCATGGGAGGCAACCCATTGACTTATTGTAATTGTCGTGCCACGATATTAACTAAGGCGCTGGTTGGGAGGAAACCCAATACATATAGTGTTTATAGTGTAAGTACAAACATATGCAGGTGTGCGAGGAAAGGGATGTACACAAGACCCCAAGAAATAAGAACGAAAAGAACAAGGTTGGCTGACGCCTGGACTAGCGCGACCGCGCTAAGATCACGCTAATGGTCACGCTAGTTGGGTTTTATTCTTCCTCCCAGGCTTCGCAACTAGCGTGGCCGCGCTAAGCTCGCACTAGTTGAGTTGTTCTGCCACTCGACCCCTGGACTAGCGCGCCCGCGCTACACTAGCGCGCCCGCGCTACACTAGCGCTAAGGTCGTGCTAGTCCGTCTCGACACAGGTAAGTTTTCGGGTTTTTTTATTTTTTTATTTTTCTAGTTTCTTTTTTTAATTCTTCCCAACCACCCATTTAACTTTTACCCCTCTACCCGACCCAACCCCTCCCACTATCCCCACTCTCCCTCTCACGTTACAACTTAACTCCCCATAAACCCTTCCCCTTATTCTTCTATTCCTCTTCATCTTCTTCCCCAACTCAAGAAAATATCTACACTTCTTCTTCTCCCTCCCACAACTCAAGAAATCCAAAGACCAAGTATTCTTCAACCCCCATAACTCCATCTCCCTCTTTCAAATCTACAGGTATGTCTCTCCCCCACTAATTTTCTTTTAATTTTGTAACTTTATTTTGTTTTTCCTTTTCCTTTTCCTTTTGTACAAAAAATTGTAGCTTTTTCTTCTTTGGTAGAAATACTTGGTAATAGTTGATTTGTACTAGAAACTGATGATATGTTGAGTGTGGGTTGTTGTGATTATGTTTGGGTTATTGTGGTGGTGCTTCATATCCAATATTGGGTAATTTGGGGTTTAAAGTGATTAATGCCCACCACATGTTTGTGAAAATGCCCCATTGGAAGGAATTAATGTGACCAATTGTACGGTAAAGTCTGAGTAACCACAGTTGGGTCACCATGTTGTAAAAAGCTAATATTGTGCTAATTGTAGGTACAATGCATCCATGCAAACGTCAGCCTCCGGCTCCTCCTCGAGCCGACCAGCAAGTGGCACCACCGGAAGACCGCGAAAGTCAATTGACTATAGGCCTTTAAAGAGCCACAAGTTTGTCTCAGCAAAGGCTCAGGACAGGTTCGCTAAAAAAGAATATAAGTCAGTTGTACCTGAGCAGGGCATGGATTCCGACGCCATCCGGATGAACTTTCCTAGAATGTATGAGGTGTTAATGCAGCGTCGTATGGATATTTTCTTTGAGGAGCCCGATGAGGCCAATGCCATGATTGTTCGGGAATTTTATGCCAACGCGTCAGAGCACAAAAACTATGTGGTAACAGTGCGAAGGAGGCAGGTCAATGCCTCAATGGAGAACATTCGGAAAATGTACAGGCTCCCTCCACCAATGGATGTGTATGAGGATGTCTACCAGGCCAATGGCAAAAAGTGGCCTTCCTGGGATAGGTTCGTCCCGACCATCTATCAACCGGGCATCGCGTTGAAGTGGTACAAGTACGGGAACAAATTCCACTCATCTGCTCTCAAGTTTGAGGCCAAATGCTGGTTGTACCTAATCAACAGCAGACTCTTGCCATCCAAGAACACCTCAGAGGTGAACATTCCTCGAGGGTGTTTGATTTGGTGTTTCATGACTGATACACCATTTTATGCAGCCCGGGTTATTCCTGAGGAGATCTTTGCCCGTAGCAAGGTTCAAAGGTATGGGTTCTTCTACCCATCTCTCGTCACTCACTTATGCTCCGTGGCTGGGGTGTCAGGCGACTTTGCAGCGGATGGCTGGGTGCCAAAAGTGTACGCCTTCAAAGCTGAACGAGTTACAACGGGCAAGGAGGCGGTGGTGGCGGACGAGGAATTGGAAGGGAATGACTCTGAGGAATATGAGGCAGAGGAGGAGCCTCAACATGGAGAGGAGGAGACTGAGCACATGGAGATGCAGCAGCCCGTTCAAGAGCAGGCTGGATGTTGGAGGCCCGTCTAGGGCCAGTCGGGGACAACTATTGGATCACCTGGAGCACGACGTGGACGGGTTGAGGACCTCAGTGACTTACTTGGGGACTAGAGTTGATGAAATGGCTACCCATCAGAAAAAATCCAAAAAGATGATTATGGGTTGGCTACGTGCCCTGGGTCGTGCATGCAACGTGGACCCAGGAACTGTCTCCGGCCAAGATTGAGTTGTCAGGAAAGTCCCTTTACCTTACTCTGTATTTTCGTTGGCCATGAGGACATGTCCTCATTATAAGTGTGGGGTGGGGGAAGGATTCCATGTTTGTTGTATGTTGTACATTTGTCAATTGTTTGCTTTAATTTTCTGTTGACCTAGCATGATTGTACTTGTTTTTATTTGTTTTCTTTTAAAGATGTTTTTGTTTTGTTTGTGTTGTACATAGTGTATAATCAATTAAGTCGTCTTGGCCCGACGACGGATCCCTTCGACGGGGTTCTTAAGGGTCTAAGTCGACCAAAAAAAGCAGAAAATGTAGTGGACTCTTCCTGATGACGGACTTCTTAGGCAGTTTTCTTGAGGGAAGTTAGTCCAAAGAAAATACCAAAAAGATTTTTTATTTTCTTTTTAGGTAGTGTAGTAAATCCCCCTTGGTTTTTCTTTTGACCACAGTTCTTTTCTAAGGGTTTATCTTGAACCGGGTATAGTTAGTTTTCTTTTTATTTTTTTAGTTGTTAGGTTTCTTTTGGACAAGGAGCTAAATGGAAAAATGCATCCCTTAGTGTGTTACACCCGAACACCAAAGACCCTAGGGTGTGACTCTTAGGCTCATTTGTTGACTCTTGTAGATGCCTTAATTTTGCATGTTGTAACTAACTTGAATGCTCAGTGGAGTGTTTTGATGAACCAATCCGAAGTGAATTATGTGCCATGTGTGTGTAAGGTATTTGGCATTGTACTCTATGTCCACATTTGATACCTGGAACTTGCCTCGTGTGTGTGCAAAGCGAAATAGTAGTTTTTTTAGTCTTAGAAGTGATATGGGAATTTCTTTGTTAAGCCAGACATAAATATGTATCCATCTGATTGCAATTCACCATAGTTAACCCCTTTGAGATTATAAGCTTGTTTTGTTGGCAACCACATTACAAACCATACCCAATTGTTTGAATAGTCTGACTGTTTGAACCCTATACCTACTATAAGCACTTGAATTGTAGAGAACATGTAAAAGTCTAAGTGTGGGGTGGTGGTATAGTTTTTTAGTGGAATCAACGAAATAGGAAGAATGGTGCGAAACATAAAAGAATGAACACCAATGAAAAAATAAAAGAGAAAAAAAATAGGAAGAAAGAAGGACAATGAATAAATACAGTCCTTGATGGGTGGTGAGTTGAAGAAAAAAGTGCACCTAATGAAATTTTGGGGTAAACTAAAGAGAGTGGTGGAAATTCTGACCAAACATAAGAATGGGCTGAAGGCTATAGTAGTTGTATTAAAAGTGCTTAGGGAGGTTAGTCACTATATCTAAAGATATCATACATGTCCCTTAGCCTACACTACAACCAAATGAAGACCTAATTGATCTTAGACTTAATGGACTCGATTAGTAGAGTATTACACTACGGGCAAGCCTATGGTGTATCTTGTGGCATATGACTGTTCTTTCCGAGAGTGAGTGAATTCTTTCTACTTTAAGTTCCTACTTGTTCGTAATATTACTCTTGTGAAACTACTCTCGATTGTGTGATGTGAGGGCATGTGATTCATGACGGAAAGGTAAGTATTGACCTCTGTGTAGAGTACTTGAGGAAGTAAGAATATTACATGGCATGTGAGAGTCGCCGTTTGAGGCATAGATGTTACACGGCTAGGTACAATGCTTGTAAAATGTTCGTGGTGTGATACCGTAGGGAAATGCTTGATGAAAGAACCCTTGTAGGATATAGTGGATTGCTCGAGGACTAGCAACGATTTAAGTGTGGGGTGTTGATAATACGCCAAATTCACGTAGTTTAGCGTATATTTATACTCTATCTTAATGTTGCTTCACTGACTTGATGATGTTAAATGATGATAAATTGGCTCTAATTTTGATTTTTGTGTTTCACAGGAATACAATGCACTATTGAGGACATAGGATGGTGATTTGTGCAAAATTGAAGAAGAAAAGCTCCATGGAATAATTGATGGGTGAATTGAAGGATAAAAGGCGCTTGGGGAAGAATAAAAGTCCATTAGCGCGGGCATTAGCGCTAGTTCAGTGATTTGGGACAGAACAAAACCCTACTAGCGCGAGCATTAGCGCACCCGCGCTAATCAAGCGACCCCCAGGCAGACGGAAACCCCATTAGCGCGGATATTAGAGCGCTCGCGCTAGTCCAGACGAGAAACTAAAATTTGAAGGGCACTTTTGGAAGTTTGGGACCAATCCACTTAACCTATATAAGGTTCAACTCGCCCAAAGAAGTAAATTATCAAGGTTTAGAGGCTAATTCAAGGATAGCAAAGGCAAGAGGCAAGGAGGGCAATTGGGCATCAATTCTCATCCCCCTCCCTTGTGATTTTACCATTGATCATGATTTCTTTTGTTGTTTGCAATAAAATTATGAGTAGCTAACTTCTTTAATCTAAGGTTTTGGTGGAACCCGTTGAGGATGAACTTATTGTGATATTAATATAGTTTTATTTGGTTTTCAATCTCTATGTGTTCAACTACGTTCTTGTTATAGTTGATTGAAGGGACCTCAATTAGTTGTTCCTATTTAGTGTGTATCTACTCGAGAGAGAGTGCATATTTAGGTAATTGTTGAACAACATCACTCCCGGAGTATAGGAGAGATCCATAACCGAAGGTTTAAAGGTTGGATTAGAGATAACGATACCTTGGGTGCAATCTAAAGTGAACTGTAATATTAATTAGCTAGCGTAACTTGAGAGAGTGCGTCTAGTAGATTATCATAATTACTTGAGAGAGATTTATGATAGCCTGAGTGTTCATGATTGATAGAGATAATTAAGCCAAAACTATAAGAAATATACAAGAAGGGATTCCATCAACGGGGGAAACCATACCCTTAGACCTTTATCGCATTTGTTTACATCTAAACATTAGTTGTGTTTTAGTTTGTTTAATTTCTTCAGTTGTAGTGGTAAAAATACCAAATAGTGATATTCATAACCTTTGGAGAAATTGATTATTGAGAATCTAGTAGTCTAACAACAACATTTGATACGTTAGTTCCCTGTGGGATTCGACTCTGGGCAAAATACTCAAATTATATTTGCAACGCCCGCTTAGTCTTTTAATAGACATAGTTGAGCGTGATCAACGATGTTAGGGGGCGTGGGGGTCATGACGATGTTAGTAGGGAAGTCATTTTCCAGAAATTGAAAAATATTTTTCGAAATATTTAAGCTAATATGAAAAAATTGAAAAATATTTTCTTTGTACCAAACACACCCTTGACCACCGTTAGTTATTTTGGAATTAGATCAATACCTCATTCTTTACTAGCAAGGTAGATTAATTAAAAATTTAGTGTTGATTATAAGCTCCCTATTAAAAATTTAAAGAAAAAGAAAATTAGTCTCGTAGCAAGAGTTTCATCGCTCAAAAAATACAACATAGTAATATGTACATGAACTTACACGCGTAAACACAACTTTCTCCATAAAATATCTGTCGCTTTTGGTTTCTGAGATTCAAACTATGGTTTCTCAAATTCAAACCAAGTAAATTTTACCCAACATATTAAAAATATATGTTTTTGTCATTTGAAGATGAGAAAATGGTACCTCATAGTATTTTCGTCTAATATATGAATATCTTTAATTTTGAAAAATAAAAATGAATATCTAAAATTTAACTTAAAAGATAAATTAATTTATTCTCCGAGAATTAGTCAATCCTAATAAATGAAAAGTATCAAATAATTGGGACAAAGGAAATAATATTTTTTTTTTGGTAATTAATTTTCTTATTGCCAGGGAAATATTTACAAGTATAACAAGAACCCTCAAAACTCACATGTTTGGACATGTAGCCCCAAATCTAGTGCCCTCATATCAACATATCTACTCAACTACATAACTATGGATAAAAATTGAACTTCTGCAAACATTTAGCTATCTTAGAATTTAGATTTCCACGAAAGTGCACTGCTTGGACTATTAATTTGATCATCTCCTCACTGCTTCTTTGTGCTCCTCTGAATGTTCTCCAGTTTCGTTCCTGCCAAATATGATAGACAGCACAGGCGAGTGACATTTTGTATATTGCACACAGTTGTTTCTTTCCTGATGCATGTCTAATTGCCCACTGTTTTTCAGCTCCCCAACCTTGTACATTCCTTTGTATCCCCATCCATCGTAGTAACTTGGTCCATATACTTGTTGAGTAAGTGCATTGGAAGAACAGATGTTCATGGCTTTCTGCTATCCTTTCACACAATGAGCATGCTGAACTTACTGCAATGCCTCATCCGAGTAGTCTGTCTCTAGTATACAACCTTTCCAATATTGCCAAGTATAGAATAAAACTCCATTTAGGACGGTTCCAATTGTTACACACTAATCTCTTCCGCTCCATTTTAGGTAGATCACCTCTCAACTTGTTATATATCAATCTGATGGAGAATTCCTTCATGTTCAACACTTCTTCAATTCCTATGTTGACTTCAGTTAGGTGTTTACCAGCTCCCAAGATTTTTTGCACTAACCATGAGGCTTGTTTAGCTTTCACTTGCCATATTATTTGTCTCTTGATGTAGTAGATATGAATCCACTGTATCCACAATCTATCCCTCTTCTTGTTTAGGTTCCACAATTGCTTGATTAGTGCAGCTCTATTCCATATCATCATATCTGTGATATTTAGACCCCCTGCAGATTTTGGCCAACATAGATGTCTCCAAGCTACTAAAGCTTTAGCTTTTGCTTCTACTTCACCTGTCCACAGAAACCTTTTGCAAATTGTTTCAATTCCTTGCAGGATCTTCTTAGGTAATGGAAATATCTATGACCAAAATGATTGAATAGCAAATAAAACACTCTTGATCAGTTGCAACCTTCCTGCATATGACAAGAACTTTGATGTCCAGTTCTTGATTCTGCCAAGCATCTTATCCAGTAAAGGTTGACATTGAGTAACAGATAACCTTTTGCTACTCAATGGAACTCCCAAATATCTGAAAAGCAAGGATTCTTTAGAGAAACCTAAACACTGAATAATGTGCTGCTGAATATCTTCACTGACCCCTCCAAAATAAATGCTACTTTTCTCCTGATTAGCAATTAATCCTGAAGCCTTTGAAAACTGTTGAAAGAATTCATATAGCAACTGTATAGACACCAGATCCCCGCTGTAAAATAATAACAAGTCATCTGCAAAACTGAGTTGGATGATGTTCAGCTTCTCACACCTAGGGTGATAGTTAAAGTCAGGCTTCTCTTTAAGAGTCCTCAATATTCTTGTAAGATACTCCATAGCTAGCACAAACAAATATGGTGATAGTGGATCACCTTGCCTAACTCCTCTTTTTGCATCAAAAGGAGTTGTTGGCTTTCCATTAACCACTATAGTATATGACACTGTAGTAACACAAGTCATAATCCAAGAAAGAAATTTCCCTGGAATATTCAATTCTGCAAGGACTTGTTCAAGGAAACACCATTCTACAGAATCATACGCCTTTTGCATATCAATTTTAACCATACATCTTGGTGACACACCTTTTATCCCATATCCTTTAACAAGTTCATGTCCCAGAAGAACATTATCACTTAGTATTCTCCCTGGTACAAATGCTGCCTGACTCAGATCAACTAAGTCTCCCATTACTGCCTGTAGCCTATTTGTGAGCATTTTAGAAATAATTTTGTATATAATAGTGCAACAAGATATTGGTCTAAATTGCTTTATAGAAGAAGGATTTTTCACTTTTGGGATCAGAGTGACTGTTGTTCTATTTACTGGTTTATACATTATACCATCCTCAAAGAATTTCAGAACAACTGTTGTGATGTCCTTGCCAACTATATGCCAAAACTTTTTGTAGAAGTAGGCATTGAAACCATCTCCACCTGGTGCCTTAGAGTCTCCAATTCCCTGCAAGTCTATCTTCACATCCTCCTGATTAAAAGGAGCTATAAGTTGAAGTTGTTGTGACCTTGTAAGTCTTGGACCATTCCTCATTATGCTAGGATTAATAGTAGCCATGTTATTAGTTGACCTCCCTAATAATCCTCTATAGAACCCCTTTATCTACTGGTCAATGCCCTCTGGAGTGTTGATGAATCTTCCATTGTTATCTGTTAGACTCTTTATTTGATTCTGTGCTATTCTCCCTTTCATGCTTGCAAAGAAAAGGCTATGTTGGAATCACCTAGCTGAAGCCACTGCATTCGAGACCTTTGCTTATAAATGCTTTCTTATATATTACTCCACTTTTCTAATTGTTGTTTTGTGTTCCTCTCCACATCAAACATATCAGCTGCTGTGTTAGTTGTTCTCGTCTGTGCTTGAATGTTTGCTAATTCCTCCCTTAGCTGTTGTACCTTCTTTAATGTATTGGAAAACTCTCTTTTGTTCAGATTTTTCATCTTTTCTTTGATCTGCTTCAAATTATACCATATATCCTTCATATTTCTATTTTCTTTTCCCCATCTACTTCTTATTTTTTCTTCAAACTCTGGATGTTCAGTGAGACAATTGAAAAACTTGAAAGGTCTTCCCTTGTACTCCATTCCTGACTCCACCTCTATACATAAAGGAGAATGATCAGAGAAATGAGGATCCATCACACAGACTTGTAATGGTGGCATATTCATCATCCAATTTGCATTCACAATGGCTCTATCAGTTATACTAAACACATGACTGTTTGTCCATGTGTATGTTCTTCCCACAGTCCTTAATTCATTTAACCTGCAATCCTCCATTAAAGCTCTGAAGTCTTTGGTTTCACTGTCTTGAACTTATGTACCATTTACCCTGTCCTCACTGTCTAATACTACATTAAAATTCCCCATGAGTATCCAAGGACTATCCATTTGTGAGTCAATCTTCCTTAGTTCTTCCCACATAACACACCTGTGAGCAACAGTATGTAGTCCATATATAGCTGTAAAAGCAAACTGCTTACTAGAACTACTACATTTGACTATACCATGAATGTATTGAGTATGGGAATGCAACATAGTGAATTGAATATTATTTGCATCCCAGAGAATCCAAATTCTACCTCTTTCAGTAATCTTGTTATTAGAGCACCAATTCCAGCCTGGTGCACATTTATTTATGATCTCGATTTCTTTAATACTCTGTACTTTATGTTCGACTATTGCTATAAGATTGATTTTTTGTTTTTTCAAGAACATTTTCATCTCCTTCTGCTTATGAATCTTATTAAAGCCCCTCACATTCTATGTCACTATCTTCATATAGGATTCTGTTTAGTGTGAGTTATCTCTGCATCTTCTCCCCTACTACCTCCAGCCTTGTCATCATTTGCCCAGCATGTTCTGCCTTTATTTGTTGCTTCTCTCAATGGAGAAAAGCCATTGGTAGTCCTTATAACTTGTTGTATAGGACTTGACATTCCCACCCTGCCTTTTGCCTTTGTCCATACTTGTTGATCTTCTTTTGGTTCCTGTGTTTTATTCCCTTGAGATATTTGTTTGCTCGTATCCCTTTCTGCTTGCTTTGATGGCCCTATTGCCACCCACTAAGTTGTTGGTTTCCTTGCTTGTTGTATGTTCCCAGTTGCATTGGTACCCCTTCCTTGTTGTTTATTCTGATATTGCTCATTCTGTACATTCCTTTTTGTTGTTCCATCTTTATCTTGTTCCCTTTCACAATCATGTCCCACCATCAAACATTTCTTACAATATTGAGGAACCCAATCATACTCCACCATTTGATCAAACTCTTTGCCTGAAGGATCCTGAACTTTGATACACTTGGGAAACTCCTTGATGATATCCATCTCTATAAGAACTCGAGCATAGGAAATTCTAGAAGCATTACTTGTACTTTCATCAGCATACAAAGGTGTTCCTAATCCACTAGAAATCCTACTCAAAGTCAATCGTCCCCAACAATTCAAAGGTAAATTAGGGAAGCTTACCCATAGTGGAATGGTTTTAAGAACTTCATTGTACAAATTAAAGTCCTCTGCCCATGACTTCAAAATCAATAGTTTCACTCCCATTGTATACGTCCCTGAATACAGCACAATATTTTTATCATCCATACTATTGAATAGTATCACAAAATAGCCCTCATTATGATAATACACTGTAGGTTTGGCAGTAAAATTCCATTACATATCTATAAATGTTTCCATGGCTCCTATTGACGGTGAATCTCCAATGACATATACAATTATAGCTTTCTGCCATTTTGTAGTTTCCAAATCCATCTCCTCTTGTTGTAATTGTACCTTTTTTACCCCATCCTGAATAGTAGGTGGTATGAACACTAAATCCATACCTCATGCAGCCATTTTGTTTCCTGTGAACAGATTTGACCATTTCTGCTGATTTTCCCCTCCTACTACTTTTGATTTTTCCTGTTCTGCCTCCTTCGTTGCTTTTTGGTTTAGTAATTGTTGTTCTGTCAAAGTATTTTCTCTGTTCGTATTGTTTGTTATCTTCTTCTCCGTGATGTTCATCTCCTCTTCCTTGTGATTACACATTGTTTCCATTGGTGCAACAGTAACCAATGGAACAGTGCTCGTATTCGAAATCCCCTTACATAGCTTCCCATCAATTGCTTTAGGTATCAAATCCCTCATATTTGGACTCAAATTCTCCAGATCCCTTGTTAATTTCACCTGCATGTTACTCGATCCTAGAGATTTCTCCCTATTTGTCGAGCTTCCCTTCTCACCGCTTTGAGTTTTCTCTTGTGTATATGTTTCCATACTACGTCCCGAACTTTCATTTCTACTTCCTGAAGCAATGAAACCAGCCAATTGTACCTTTGTCACCATCTTCCTAGGTCGTCCTCTCCCCATTTCTGATCAGCGCACGTTAGCAAATCACGCAATCATGCGCCGAGAGAAATATTTGATATACTTGTTATTAGAGACATAAAGAAAACAGTAGTTCATCGCTCAGTCTCTCCATCAAAGGCTTTCTTTGTTCGTTGTCTAAAGGAAATAATATTTACTTCAAGGTTGAACATATCAATTGGTAAAAGATTGTGAATCAGTGAGGAATTAATCCGATTATAGGTAATTCAAGGGTTCATTTATTCTTGGGTAACAACTATATAAAGAGTTTTTTTTCCAGCATAAAATTCAATGATTAAATTAGTTGGAAATTTCTTAATGGTATAAGATACGTTTGTTTAAATTATAGAAACTCCCATACTTTAAATCGAGTGACTGAACGCATTTTTCAAATTTATTGATTGTTTTATAGTTTTACACTTTTATTTAAAAGATCAAATCTAGCATTCGCCTGGCTTCGAGAATGTCCACCATTGTCATAAATATATTCCAAGGTAAACGATAGCACTCTCTTTTTGATTGGCCACTTTCACTTTTCAATAGTCAAAGAAATACTAATTCTTGACTAAAGTTTTAACTATCTTTCTCTCAATTTAATTACAAGTAATTAGAGCCGTTAAATTGGGATTGGTCGTGAGGTCAACCCAACTCAACCCGCTATTTTGATGGGGTTGGGTTAGGATTTTTGGAGCCAATTTTGTAATTGAGGCTTATAAGGCAGGCCCTAATCAACCCGCTGGCCCTTGAGGCTTGACAGAGGTTGAGCCTGGGCAGGCCCGTGAGCCAAAAATTAGTTAAATTTAAATTAATTAATTATTAAATATCTAATATTAAAAAGGGTAAAAATTAAAAAAAAAACTATTAACTATAGTCGAGTTCCTCAGCCCTAGATTGCTCATATCAACTAGAATTTAGATTTTGACATGCATGTAATAAGACAGAACTAGTTTTTCTTTTGGCTAATCAATAACGAACTCAAAAAGTTTTAGGTGGCCAATAATAATATTTTTTTCAAAAGAAAATATTACTTTAAGTGGCCTATGATCAGTTTGGATTACTTTAATATGTTATTAATATTTAAATTACTCTTCAGAAAAAGATCAATTTTAAATACACACACAAGAAAAAAATTGACCACTAGCAAATTTCAGAAATTTTAAAAACTTTAAGAACTATAATGATGAAATCGACAAATGATTTTAATCTTAAATTAAAAAAACCTCAGCATATAAACTTATTGAAGCAATCTCTGATATGAGGAAAATGAAAGAAAAGTAAGAAAATATATGTAACTTTAAAAAAGAAGAGCTAGAGATATAGAGATTTCTTTTTTCAATTACGAGATTCCTTTGTCAAATATCAAGTTTTTTGTATATTTTAAGCAAACATAAGTTGTTTATATGAATAATCGACAACGTCACGAAAAAATATTTAAGGATTTAAAGAAAAAAAAATTTACTAAAAAAATTGACGGGGCCGCCTGCCCTAGCCCGCGGCCCTCTTAGGGCTGGGTTGGGCTGGCCATTTTAAGGCCAATTCATATAGCGGGTCAGCCTGTCCTAGCCCACTAAATTTAAAAGCCCACGAGCCTCGGACTAGGCTGGGCTGAACATTTTGACAGCTCTATAAACATTATTTGTAGCTAGTTTCTGAATTTCTTAATATTCACCAGTTGATTAATTTATTTCCAATTTAGTCTAAAAAATATTCTAGAACGAAAACTGGCTAGCTAATTGCAAAGAGGGAATCTTAACTTTCTAAGTTTACGCTTGCTACTCCCCCGGTTCACAATAAGTGATCAGTTTGCTTTTAGCACGCCTATTAAGAAAATACAAAATTCTATATAAAAATACCTAGTATGACTAAATTACCCCTAATTAAACATTTAATGTGAGGAGTAAGAAAACTTTTTAGGGATATGTACATAGGGGTTATTTTGTAAAAACAAATTGAATTCTTTCTTGATTATATAACTGGACACTTACTTTGAACCAAAATAAAAAAGGAAACTGGTCACTTATTGATTATATACTGTTATGTAATATTTATATTTTTGTATATTATATATTAATATATAAAATATACATTTTAGACTGTGTATATTTTTTTGTATACTGTGTAGTTTTCCCAATAGATTTGGGCTTTCAAAGTGGACACAGCCGACCCCTTAGCCCTTGCATAACACATTCGTATTGGTATTTTATGGTGCCAAGATTTTGTTATATATATATATGCAAACATAGTGTGATCATATTGCACTTTCTTTTTTCCCTTTTGTAAAGATTTTCCAAAATCTTTTTGTGTTATAATTGCTATTCCCTTCTCACATATGAGCAAATTTCTGATGGTAATTTGACTGACAAATTCTTTCCTATGCAATTTAGAATTGAGATATCATAATTATGTAAGGAAGCTTTTACAATCTCATTGTCACCTTAGTGGCAATCGTTGGCACCACATAGAAGGAAAGTGAATATCATAATAAGAAGAAACTGTTCCCCTTCTAATTTCTTACACCTTTAGCAAGTCTTATTTTGACGAAAAGTATTTCATGGAGAAGGTTTTGACTGTTTTTGCAGCATCCGTTGAATATTCACAAGATATGAATAATTAAGACTTATTACTACATATAAATGCAATCCATAAGCTGAAAAAGCAAGGTCCCGTAGCTCAGTTGGTTAGAGCGTTGGTCTTATGAGCCGAAGGTCGCGGGTTCGAGCCCCGCCGGGACCATTTTTTTTTGTGCCTTTCTATAAAGGCAGAAAGTGAATTTTCATGGAATTGATCTAAATTACCTAAATTAACTAGTAAATGTACCCACGCATTGCGCGGTCATATATGACCTAAATAGTATTTTTCTAATATCACATGTTATATATATATATATATATATTCAAGTATTAATTAATTTTATATTTTCTATAATTCTTCTTCGTTCCGGTTTAGTTATCTTCTTGGGATAGTCGATTCCATTTCTAATGACACTATACGATTTTCTCATCTTTTATCTTTCCTCTTTTTCTATTTTGTTCTTTTGCTTTCTTGCTTCCTTAGGCATTCTTTCTTTAGAAAAATATATTAAATATCAAATACTTAAACTCAAATTATTCATAATTAGAAAAACGAGCACCGTGGAAATACATGCCGCTCAGCCAAAGAAAGTCATCAATCGAATCACTGTTCGAGACCCAGGATTCTATCTTATCATCAATCCAATCCCCGTTCACGTTTTTTCTTTTTCTTATCAATAAATAGATCTCTTTACTTGTATGACTTAGATGTCTCGTATTTCTCGAAAAAGTGATTCGATTGATGGGATTTGGTATGAGATCGATGATCCCGATGAGATTGATATTCCAATCTTTCTTCTTAGAACGTATTGATTTGACCCCATAAGCGGGACCAAGCATGTTGCCGCCAGAAGCAGAACCACTGCCTTAACATGTCCTCAGACAGCCAGCGCTCACCAAGCTGCTGGCATTGCTAAGTGCTCCACCACGAAGCAAGTTTTCCCGAATACGACAGATGCGGAAGTGGCTAAAGAAGTCGGAGGAAGAAAGTTGTTGGACAACTGTATACACGAGGGTAACATTAGTATTATGGGAATTGGCAACATTGAAAGAAAGGGTAAGGGGTAGGAATCAACTTTTTTAGGTGTTGCTCTACTAAAGTAGTCGACCTAACCTTCGGTTCCCGTAACCAAGTTTTTGTTTCTCACTCCTTATGTACTTTTTTTTACTTCATCCATACTTTTTTACTTTTTCTGAAGTGCACATAATCCTCATAAACCAGTGCAATAAAATTAAGCTGCTAATATTGATGAGTGTAAATATACACACGCTTAGATTATTGGCTACCTCATAGTATTTGATACTTTTACCTAAGTATTGACTCTTATACTTGAAAATACATACGCTAAACGGTTAGAAAATACAAAAAGGAAGAAGGTTAAGGATTATTCAATTCACACTCAGAAAAAGAAGGAAAGGTTCAAATGAAGCACATAGAATTCCGGTTCATGAAATCGAAGCCTTACCGGCTTTGCCGAATTGCCTTATGGTGTTCCGTCTAGAAAACTTTGCTCATTTGTTCATTACTGAAACGGGAAGAGGTGAAAAAATTGTATGCCATTGAGAAGAATGTAATATTGATTAATGTAACTAATAAAGATCGACTAAAGAATTTTCAGAAAGAATCGCTAGTGGTGAAGGAAAAAAATTAGAAGAGGAGACTAAGATATTGCTAATGCCTTGAGGAAAAAGAAACAAAGTCAAAATTTTAACACATCAATAATCATCAACAATAACGAAATTAAGTGTAATCCTACAAGTAAAATATGAGAAAAATAGTATACGTAGACTTTACCCTACCTTGTGAAGGTAGAAAACATCAATAGTGTTAAAATTAAATATTTTAATGATGTATAAGAAGTTCAAAAGAATGGCTCTTGGGGCTTTTCAAATAAAAAAAGAACGAAAAAATTGACAAAAAAACAAATTAAAGGAAAAAACATAAAAGTGTTCTACTAAGTGCGAATGCGAAGATACGAGAAATATAAATCGTCTTCTTTTTCCTATTATATAAATATAAATTTTCTAACCATTTCAAAATGTCCAACACCCTTTTTCTATAAATTTAATGAACCGTTTATATTTTAAATTTCTCACAACACAAAGAACATGCATGTGTCATCAAAAAGATCAAATTTAATAAGAAAGTTTAAAGGAAAAAAATAAGCACTTGTAGTAGATGAATTAAATCTTCAAATTCAAAATTTCCAATTTAATCGAAATTGCCGACTAATCGAAAATTATGTTAAAACACAATTATCATTTGCAATACATCTGTAGTGGTCTAGAAAGCTAATTGAGAAACTTTAATACAATGATTAATAGTCAATCAGTTATAAATAATGTGTCACGTTTCATCACTAAGGCGTCTTTTCAATTTGCCACTATTTCTTCATTAATTGTTGCCACTATTGGATTAAGATAACAAACCATTTTTTAAATTATAATAGAAAACGAAAACGAAAATAAATTGGCAAAAAGGCAAAAAAACAGGAAAAAAGATAAATAGCAATCCTCAACTATAAAGGATGCCACATCAGCTCTACTATTCCCAGAATTCTTTATATATATATATCCCTTATTCCTTCTCCTCAGGTTTGACACACTACATTATGTTGTGATGAATATTCACTCACTTTTTAGAAATCATGAAAATTGAGTGGCCTGATTAGGTAATATATATTCTATACTGGTTCATCCAATCCTTATATCCTGTAATATGCTAGTATCAAATAAAGTTTTTGTGCTTTGAATACTTGACAAGAAAGTAGAGAATATCTAATGCTTGGATATGGAAACACCGGTGATTGATCAGTGCTGAAATAGTATCCAAGAAACTTTGGTTATTCTACACACTCGGGCCGAGCCAACTGAAAACTACATATTTTTTTCATCTTTTTAGGAAGCCGATTCCATGTTCTGATTTGAAAACAAACATTTGCACTATGACGTGAGGCTCGAGCTTAAAACTTTGAAACTAAATAAAATCATACTCGACAACTGAAGCATGGAGGAGAAGAACCAGAAAGGGCGAAACCTCTCTTTTCGTAATAAAGTGACCCGCCGAAACAACTCAAGTTAGACGAGATGCAGGAATGTAATTTCAAAGAGACTCGACCGAAACCAAGAATCGAACAGAAGACGAGCCCCACTATGACACCTCGTACAAGTTCTAGTCAATGACCTGAAAGAAGTCAATAGCTTCTTGCTATCGATAGAAAGGCATTGCCCGATACATTTATTCCAAGATTTTCTTCCAAGAAAAAACTTAACTAAAGAGGTTGATCGCTTTACCTTTTCAGTTTTCTTAATTAATATTCTTAGGGGTCGTTTGGTATGAAGTATAAGAATGTATAGTGCTGGTATAAAAATTTAATACCATCTTAATACTTTATTTGGATAGCAAACCTGGTATAAATTATCCCGCGATTAAAATTAGTTATTCCTGAGATTAAAATTAGTACCACAATATTTTATACCTTGTAGAGGGTAGGGTATATCTTCTTCTTAAAAATTATGCAATTGTCATTTTTAATACAACATACCAAACAGTGGATAAAAAACAATACCAGGATAACTAATTTCAACGTAACGTCATTCAAACCAAGCGACCCCAATTAATACTATATATGATGGTTATTATGATAGAAGGTAGAAAATGCAAGAGGGAAAAGGAAAAAGTTGAAAATGATTAATACGGGTGATGACAACTTTGCAGTATGTTATTCATGTTGTGTCACAAGATTTCATTTTTATTTCCTTCAACCTATAATGCAATAGCGGTCATCCCACATGGGTGAAGTTATAACACTGAATACAAAACTTTCAATAAAGAAACAAAAACACAACCAAGCTCCAACTCATGATACCATAAAAGCCATTAGTTGGTCTGTCTTTTAGTAGGCCATCCACCATACTTAACAAAAATGGCATTAAGGCAAAAACAACTACTAATTCCTAATCATATTAAAGGAAAATTCGACACACACTAGACAATGGCCCCAACTATTGTAATTGTGCACCTTTCTTAAGAGAAGACAAAGCATCGGTAAAAGGCAGCCCATCACACAAAGCATCCTGCATTCACGCAGGGTCCGAGGAAGGCGATGTAATCGGTCTATCGTAATGCAAGCATCAATAGCTTATTCCAGCCAGAACCAGTGACCTATAGTTATAGATCACACGAGACAACTTGACCGTTGCTCCAAAATATCTCCTTCTCACAATACAATCATACTATTCCATAAATCAAAGTCCATTTATCCTCCTGTTTGATTGTACAATCAATTACTATAAAGAAGTGACAACAACTATGAAGCAATTGTCAACATCTTGATAGAACCAACATGTGCCTAACTAAAATTTTCCCAATGGAGAAAACAATAAACCCCAAAAAAGATTTTTTAAAAAAAACAAGGGAGAAAATCCTACTAGACAGAGACTTTTATGAGGTGTACTGAGATTTGCAGGGGGGAGGGGACCACAAATTGATTTCCAAGTGCCATACTTTGTTGTATCTGTGTCTGTAGTTCTTTACATTATTCAGTTTCTGCTTCACCTTACACATCAATTGATTGGTTCTGTTCAATTTCTCATATTTATGAAGCCTAAGCTATCCCCACTAAGTTCTACCTTCCTACATTCATCTAACACAACCTTTTTCTTTAGTTGCTGCGGCTGCCCTTTGACTTACATTCCTATGCAACTTATCCTTTGTGTGCTAAACTACCCTTGTGACTTAGGCTCTATGGGGCTATGACTATTGACTCTCATCAACCCTTTGTTACCATAAACATGAATAATCTCTTGAACATACTCTAATGGACAGCAAAGAATTCTCATTCAGCTTCTTTCTTTTTCCATTTCCTTTCATTTAACAAGAGTAACTTGGTTTCACAAAAAGTAATCGAATCAAGAAAATTCTTGCCTTCAGATGGTAAAAGAACAAGAACCCCCCACCCCCACCACCAACCAACACCAAAACACACACACACAAACAAAAAAAAGGGACTTGAATGCACTACTAGAAATCCGCTAAAAACCGACCAAAGTTGGTCGGTTACGGCCAATTACCGACCAAAACGTGACCATTTACGTGTGGACGCTATTTTGACGGTCGGAACGGAATACCGACCAAAGTTGGTCGGTTTTCTTGGTCGGTTTTTGCCGAATTTCTAGTAGTGATGGCTGCCAAATCCTTCAATGTTAGGAAATTAGGTAGGTGAAGTTTTCATGACATATTTATCTACTATAAAGGATAGTCTTGCATCTAATGATCTATACCATAAAAGCTAAGACAGCTAATATAGGTGATGGGAGTCACTAAAAGGAAGTTTGAAGCTGAAAGTAGCATTCAGATTACCACTCTCAAACCCACCTTAATTACTCCAACTGTTCATAGAAAATGACTTACCTTTTAATATGCTCCCAAAAATCCTATCAGTGATAGGGATGTTAAAAAGACCATAATTATTTCTTTCTAATCCTTTTGAAGGTTTGAGAAGCTGTTGAAACATAAACTGTTTTTATCATAAAGTGGTAAAGCAACTATCAAACCAAAGATGCATGAAAAAATTGACCCTTTACTGTAAAAATTGGAAAATTGGAAAGACTCCAATATCAATGTCACAGAAATCAGGTTAACTAGTAGCTCCATCACATTCAAGAATGCCTTAATATTGAGAGAAATAGTTCTACAATTGGAACCTCAAGACTTGAAAACAGTTAATAGAACATTACCATTTCTAGCTTGAAAGTCTCCAATTCATGAAATAAAAGCAAACAGCAGCAACATGAAAAGTCTAAACACATATCACTCCTAGAGTAGCAGTTGAGCTTGAAAAGCTCTATTACACAACAACGGAAAGCAAGAACATTTTAATAACTAATAATATTAGACCGGATCGAAGAACAACCTGAAAAGATGATCAGGATTCATTTCGACACGGTTCATTTGCCATTGAATCAGACTCGATAACGAACTATCTCTCCTTCTCCAGCTCCAGGCTCACTTACAGCATCACTACTGTATGTTTCCAATTTTAATCAAGCGAATCATATTCCTGCAAATTGAGCTCAATGCAACAGTGAACAACATTTCAAGAATGAAATGGAATCTTGAACAAGATTTATGAAGTGATTACCTGTCAGTGGATAAAGAGAGAATATTGCCGGAGTCAAACTCAAAGACGAGAATCAGAGGAAGCAGAGGATGGCTTATCGGATATACCATCGTGCTCCTCTTCATCACCTTGGATTCGAGCAGGAATACGAAACCCAGAGAATCTGCCTAATTCAGAGGCAAATCCATAACCAGGAGGAATTGTGGATGGATGATGATACATGGGTAATACTGCTTGATCAGCTGAGCCAATTGCAATGGCTGATGATGTTGGGTCAATCCATGCTCGAACCGAAGGTGTGTTACTGGACTGAAGGGGTCCCCTCTGTGTATAAAACTGATTTTGGCCGCCAAATAGCTGCTGCAACAGCGGTGGCCCTGGCCCTGGTTGTGAATTGAACAAGTACCCGCCACCTTGGGCAGTAGTGTCTCTATCATCATTCCAAGAAGCAAGTCTTTGCACCCTCCCAACTGTTTGCTGCTGCTGCTGCTGCTGCTGCTGATGCTGATGCTGATGCTGATGCTGATGCTGATGCTGATGCTGATGCTGATGCTGATGCTGATGCTGATGCGTAGACGACCAGCAACCCGAGGTGTCAAACCCAAGTGGGGTGAAGTGGCCTACTTGTGCTTGAACCTCTTCCCTATGATTGTTGGTTTGGTGTTGGTGTTGGTGTTGAACTTGCTGGTTTTGGTTGTGCAGCAAAATAGGATCTTGAAATTGTAAAGAGAGCCTCAAATCTTGGTTCTGACTACTGGTTCTTGACAACATATTGTTAGTCTCTTGGTTGAAGCTCTGGAACTGAATAGCTGAAGAGTTAGTTGCTGTTGAAGAACCCATTGGAAAAAAGGACTTAATAGTATCAGCAATAGCATCAGATTCTAAAGATGGAGGCAGAAAACTACCACTAGTATTGGTTTCATTCCGGAGAGTAGTCATTGCCCTTTTATTAGAAGGGCCAGCAGCATTATCAAACAAACTACAAGTAGCATTTTCTTGGTGGAATGTAAAGTTCTCATCTTGAGATTGGTCTTGTTCAAGATTACTAGTGTTTGCAGCAGAAACAGAACCAAGGGTGGGTTTCCAGGCGGGTAACTCAGCTAGTTCATCAATGGCGGGTTTAGCCTTTTTGATGAGCCAATCCACAGCTTTACTAGGACGGTCATAGCCAAGGCGGTCTTGGACATCGTAGAACTGAATAGCAGTATGAGCAGAGAGGCGTACACGGCGGTCCCTTGGGCCTTTGGCTGTGCAAACCTTGCTGTGGCGGTCTTTGCGACCTGTAGACCTTACAATGTGACCACCTTGAACTTCTACTATCTCGCCTACAGTACTCCTTAGGCCCAATCTTGATGTGGTTCGTTGATTTTGGTTTTGACTGTCTCCCATTTTTTCTCCCAATGTTGCATGTTCGACGTTTTGCTCCAATGAAGGGAAGTATGAACGTTTCTTGGGAGGCGAGGGTTGTGGTGGAAGCAGCTGATGGTGGTGTTGGAAAAATGCTTGTTGTTGAGGATAGAGGTAAAATTGGGATTCTTTTTCTGAAGGGTCTTGGTTTTCTTCTTCTTCTTGTTCTAGTTTTCTCTCTTCTACTACATGTCTTAAAGATGAATCTTGGTTTTGGTTTTGGTTGGGATGATAATGGTGGTGTTGATTCCTGTGAGGATCCAGACTCAGACCCTTGTTGTGCTTTTCTTGTTCCAGCTTTTGATTGATTATACTTTAGTAATTTACTGCTTTGTTTCCTCACAACTCTCCTCTTCTTTGATGTTCTGTATCTGGCACCACTCTGAAATCTGATACTTCTGCTTCTGCTTCTGCTGCCTCTCCCAAAAGGCTCTGCCATCCAACTTTCCTAATTCCATCAAGAAATATCAAAAAGTGCCTATATTTATGTCATCACTACATTAGCCTAACCCATTTTTCTCTCTTTCTTCACAGCTTTTTATGTTTGACTGCAACTTTCTTATGTATCTTTCTGTATGATTTTTGTTACTACTAAAAATTGCTGCTGTTGCTCCAAATGAAAGGGTGATAGATAAAGAAGAAGGTAAAGGAATAAGGGCAATAGCAGAGTAATTAAGAGGAGGAGCAGAGGATCCCCTTATTATTAGAGACCCTTTGATGCCACTGCTAAAGGTTGCAGTGTTTGGTCAGTAACAAAGATTAAAGGTCTTTGTATTCTCATCATCACTTCTCTCTCTCTCTCTACTGTACTGCAACTCTGCTGCTGCTATTTTTACTTTTTTGTACTGCCCAAAAAGCAGATATCACCAATCCAAAAACTCTTTTACCTTTTGCCATTCGGCCACAACTAGCTTAGTTCAATTTTTACCCCCTAAAATTCTTCTCATTTCTCCTAAGTTTTTGGGAGTGAAGTCTTGGTATAACGGGTAAGTTATTGCCACGTAATTAGGAGGTCATGACTTTAAGCCGAGAAAATACGCTCTTGACGAAATGTAAAGTAAGGTTATGTACAAAAATCCTTGTAATCCGGCCCTTCTTCTTACCCGTACATAATAAAAACTTAATGCATCGATCTGTTTTTTTTTTTCCTAACTCTGTGGTGTCCCACTTGGTATGGTTGTCCCAAGGCTTTTCCTTTTAGTTTTCATATAACTAATTAGTTAAAGGTTACAACCATTTGGTTATTTAGCTCAAATTGACCGCTATACTTCTTTTTCTATGCTGAAAGTGACACCTTACAGCTTTTTTTTCTGTTTTCTCTAGATCACACCTTTTTTTTCTCCTCTCTTTCTTTATTGCTTCACTTAAAAAGAAACACCTATCTTTTTTTTATCTGCTTTCATTTTTGGACTATGTAATTTACACTGCATGTCCTTGTGTCTAGTTGCCCTCCACCAATGACCAATAAATTACTTATCCATTCCTTCCAATTTAGGATTTTTTTTTTATCCAAGTCCTTGACTATTAAATATGTTCCTTCAACAATCATTCTCATTGTCCATAACACAATACTATGTGCCTGAATTTCATATACTACTTAGTATATTACTCTAAATTACTTATTTTGGACCGGAGGGAGTAACCAAATAAAAATAGAATGTTGTATACAGAAGATATACCAGTAGTATATTTTTGGGGAATAGGAATTGAGGATTAAGGAAATGGAAAAGGAAAAAGAGAAAGACAAGTGCAGACATAGATAGTGTCAAAATCTTGGTGAAGGTGAGGCATTACTGTTCCCTATAAATCCATGTCTGCTTAAATGCAGTCACAGTGCCCATAACACTTCTCAAAACTCTGATTTGGGAGACAAAAGGCTTCATGTTTTATACATTCTCAGTACGTTCTCGGGTTTAATTTTATTTGATTTTTTTTACCAATTCTCAGTACAAAAGATAAGTATACTACTTCACTGTGGACCAGTGCACTCAGTGGTATTTGTATTGGATAGACAAACATTCCTGTCAATTCAACAATCCACTTTAATATTTACCTTATTTGAGGATGCCCAATTTGAGTTGGGAACCAAAATATTTTTAATTTGGACTGAAAGAACGAAAATAAGTGGGGGGGGAACCAAACTATGTATAACGCTCAAGTATTGAGCGCTATATATAAAAGTTGTCATGTGTCAGGTATAGCGCCCAAATACACGCGGGTATTTGGGCGTTATACCCTTAATTTTTAAAATCCCCATCTTCTTTAAGACGACCCACTCGTCTTCTTCCCCCATTTTTTTATCTTCTCCTCTGGTTGGTCCCCCACCCCGCTGCCCCACTCCCTTTTAAAAAAAAAAATTTGGGTCCCCCCGTTACACAAAAGGTAAAGAAAGTAGGTCCCACGTTGGAATAGAACTTCGTATTATTGTGAATTCACACTTCCGGAGTCAAAATTTCAATCGATTTGCTTTCCGAAAACTCTAAATCGAGGTATTTTGATTTATTTTATGTTTTAACTTTTATAATAATGCATATTATTTGATTTGTATATGTTCTATTTCGTTTTGTGTTTTTTTTTTTGCGAAACTAGTATGTTAAATTTATCCGTCTTTGCCAAATTAGTATGTTTTCATGCCGTTTTGTGTTTTATTTGCAATTTAATTTTTTTTTTGTTTATGTTTAGTTTAGATTATTTTTCAGCGTAGTAAAATCTAGAGCTTTTTAGCGTAGTAAAATGTAGACCCTTGTAGCGTAGTAAATTTAGAGCCCTGTAGCATAGTAATGTGTAGTATTTTAGCGTAGAAATCTTATACTGATAGTTGAAAATACAAAATTTGTACAATTAAGTTAATAATTATGCAACACATTTTTAAAATATT
>ML268735.1:280-120620 GCA_005239495.1 Nicotiana undulata
GAGGTAGCAGCTGGCGTTCGCTGTCCCGTCCCTCTTTTCCTTATTTTCCCTCCTGTATTAGAAATTGGAAACTTAAAACTTCAGTATTATTTCTCAGTTGTATTGATGTTAGTAGCTCATGACTGCGTGACTCCAGATCCTAGATTGATTGTTGGAGCCTATTTTCTTCTATTAGACTGTTTTAAATGATTAAAAATTTCCGTATTTCTATGAGTTGAGCCAATAATGAGTAAATTTCTCTAGTAAATGAATTGAGTATCGTTGTAACGGTTGGCTAGCCTGGTTCCACGATAGGCGCCATCACAACCCGGAAACGGGTCGTGACAATTTTATTAAATTATCATCAATATATCATGGTAAATGATAAATTTCTCAAAGAGCAATTGATTTGATAGTGTTATGTTGAAAATGTAGTCGCTGGAATATGCGTTTGGTAGTGTATGTCTCATATTTAAGAAAAAACCCGATAAATAACCGAAAAAACTGAAAAACCGACAAAAACCGAATCAATAAAAAACCAACTTAACTGGTTTGGATTGGTTCCAATATTTGAAAAACCGACTTACTTGGTTTGGTTTCTTTTTTGAGAAAAACCGACCCAAACCGAACCATGAACACCCCTACCTGCAGTAATTCCTTTCTCGGCCGAAGTGTTATTCTCATCAAAGATAATATGTACTGATTCTTTTACACACAACATGCGTTTATTATACACTCTAAAGGATCTACTATTAATGAATAACCCATAAAAATACCTTCGTCACTTCTTGGATTGAATTTTCCAAGTTTGTCCTTACCATTATTATGAATGAAACACTTGCTTCCAAATGGATGTAAGTAACTTATATTGGGTCGTTTACCTTTTCACAGTTCATAAGGAGTCTTCTTAAGGATGGGTCTTATGAGACATCGATTGAGAATGACAAGCTGTACTTACTCCTTCTGCCCAGACGTGATTTTGCAAGCAAATATTCTAGTATCATAGTTCTCTCCATATCTTGTAAGGTCCTATTTTTTCGTTCAACAACTCCATTTTGTTGGGGGGGCCTTGGAGCAGAGAAATTGTGAGTGTATCCTTGATCGTTGCAGAAAATTTTAAATGCTCTGCTTTCAAATTCTCCTCTGTGATCACTTTGAATAGTTGTAATAAGATACCTCTTTTCTCTTTCAACCTTTTTACAGAAGATATCGAAATTTTTAAAAGCTCCATCTTTGTGAGATAGAAAAATCACCCAAGTAAACCGTGAGTAATCATCAATACTAACAAATACATATTGTTTTCCTCCTATGCTAGCAATTCTAGTAGGTCTAAATAAGTCCATATGAAGCAATTGTAAGGGTTTTGAGGTAGATACAACATCTTTATTTTTGGAAGAATTTCTAGTTTGTTTACCAATCTGACATGCATCACATACACGATTTCAAAACAAATTGAGTTTGGGCAAACCAATAACTAAATCATGCTTGGAACGTTTTTTTATCAAATGCATTCTTGCATGACCAAATATCTTATGCCATAACCAGGGATCATCAGATATGGATGTTAAGAAAATATGACCATCTATATTTTCATAACCATCAAGAATATAGACATTTCCATGCCTTTAACCTGGGAGGATTATTTTACCTGCCTCATCTTCAATAGCACAACATGTTTTCTTGAACTTTACTTCATACCCTGAGTTGCATAGCTGACTTAAACTCAGAAGGTTGTAATTAAGTCCGTAAACAAGATAAACTTCAGTGATATCATAGTTGTTATTGAAAGGAACTGTTCTGGTACCGACTATCTTTCCTTTTGAGTCATCACCAAATTTGACATTTTCTCCATCTATTTTTGTAACTTTCTTAAACAGATTTTTGTCACCTATCATGTGATTTGAACACGCATTATCCAAGTACTATTTTCCTTTGCGACTCCTTCTGTGTTGTTCCTTCAAAACATAATTATCACCTCCTTTTAGGTACCCAAGCTTGCTTGGGTCCTTGTTGGTTAGTATTACTGGATTCAGGATTGTTTTTGGGTTTCTAAATCCATCCTGAGACATTTGACTTACGAAAATGACAAAAGGAATATTTATGTCCACTTTTATTACAGTAGTGACATATGGGACTTGATCTATTTTTGGATATCCCATTTGTGTTAGTACTAGTGGACTCTGTTCTGGATGGTCCTTCTCCAGTTGACTTGTAAGTTGTCTAGTTCGACTTTATAGAACTATGACTGGTGTATTTGCGCATGCCATTGAGTTGCATTTGCATTTAATCAAATTCATATTGAAGTACTTCTTTTTCAATCTCGCATCTTCAAGCTTGAGTTTACAGTCTTTTATTTCTCTGTTGAGTCTCTTTATTTCATTCATCATCTTTTGAGACTCTTTCAAAGTAAGGTCAAGAATATCCTGCAATTCATTACATCTTTCACAATTATAAGGTCTTACCTCGCTTGTTTCACCTCGTGTCATGAAACAGTTCTCGTTGTCATCTTTTCAATCATCATCTGAGAAGTCCTTGTCTGTCCAGCACCCTGAGAGCTTGTTCGTGTCGTTTTCCGAGATGGTCATGAAGTATAGATTTTCTATCTCTTCGTGTTCTGAATTGTCTTCATCACTCCAGCTTTCAAATGATTTGTTCTTGTTAAAACCTCTGGAGACCTTTCTTTTAAGCTCAGGACATGCAACTTGAACATGCCCGAATCATCCACATTCATAACATTTGCCATCATTTTTGTCTTGTTCATTATATTGCCCCGTTCGCCTTTCCTCAAAAAGGTATCGTGACGGAACCCAATCTCTACGAATAGGTAAGCCTAAATTTGCGAAAAATCTTAATTAAAAACGATAAAAGTAAATACAGTAAAGAAAAATCCAATTAAGCATAACATCGTCGTTCAGCATGTACAAGTATGAATCCCAAAACCCAGAATGTCACATTTTTAGTCACAAGCTTCTATACTGTAGTAGCTCTATACAATGGGAAAAGAGAATACATAGAAAATCTCTATATAGACCAGAATGGAAGGTGACTAGGAGGATTCTGCGGACGCGGCAGAAATACCATATGGTCTCCTCAATGACAGCTGCAACGACCACTAACCACGTTACTGAGAACTCGAACCTGGATCTGCACACGAAAAACATGTGCGGAAAGGGCATGAGTACACCACATTTGGTACCCAATAAGTTCCAAGCCTAACCCCAGTCAAGTAGTGACGAGGTCAGGTTAAGTCTATATTGGATTTTCTAAATAATAAGGTTTAAAAACAGTAGAGAGAGATAAATAATTTCTACCGTAAGCACTTAAAAGAAAATCACGATAGTAAAGCGAGCTATCGGCTCAACACAACGTATAACAATGTGGAAACTCCCGGGATACCTTCCCGTAGTTCCAATGAATATGCAGTACAAGAGGGATCTCCCAGAATACGTCCGTAGTCCCCAATTTAAATATGTAGTACAGGGGGGATCTCCCAGAATACGTTCGTAGTCCCAATTTAAATATGGAGTACATGGGGGATCTCCCAGAATACGTCCATAGTCCCCAATTTAAATATGCAGTACAAGAGGGATCTCCCAGAATACGTCCGTAGTCCCCAATTTAAATATGCTATGCAAATGAACATCGGATAAGGCATTATTTAAGAACAGTTCAGCAAACCACATGTAAGGGAAATAAGAAACTAGCTAAACATGGCGCACAGAATAGCAGATAGACAATTTGATATAAAACAAGTAGGCATGATGTTCTTAACCTAAGCTAACAATTAGCACATTAAGCAATGAAATCGGAGTAAAAGAGTTATATTATGTGAAGTAAAACGTGGAATTTTAGCAACAACTGACCCGTGTACGTACTCGTCACCTCACGTACACGGCACCCATATAGAAAATAAATGTCAAAACGAACTAAGAGGAATTCCCCAACATAGAGTTAGGCAAACCACTTACCTCGACTGCGCAACTCAACTCGAAACCACGTTTTTGCCACGAGTACCTGACTCCGAGTGGCCCAAATCTATTCAATTCAATTTCATAATGTAAATATCACTTTAAGAAATCAATCTAACTAATTAGTTCGAAGCTGATACGCGAAATTAGGAAAATAGCCTAAAAAGTCCCTCGAGCCCACGTCTCGGAATCAAGTGGAAGTTACAAATTTATAACACCCATTCACTCACGAACATACTCGAACAAGAATCATCAAAATCCGACGTCAAAATCCTATTAAATTCTCAGGTTTTTACTTGGGGAACTTTTCTCCCATTTTTCTAATTTCCCCCCCAAATTCCTTGATTAGATTGAAGAAATTGTTATAGATTAATGATATATAAGTGAAATAGGGTTAGGAGTCGTTACCTATGAATCTCTTATTCAAAACCCACTCAAAATCGCCTATTCCCGAGCTCCTAATTGTTTTTAAAAGTTATGAAATTCAAACACTCGAAATTGGTATAATCTGCCCAGCGATTCTGCTTCTGCGGCCAAAAGGGCCGCACCTGCGGAAAAGGCATCGCAGGTGCGGAAGCTCATTAATTGGGCTGGGGCCGCATCTGCAGTAGTTGGGCCGCACCTGCGGCTCTGCATCTGCGGAAACCCCACCGCATCTGCGAGCCTAGATGATCTTGGCCCCTTCCGCATCTGCGCAATGCCTTTCCGCACCTGCGGCTCCCCTTCCGCAGGTGCGAAACACCAGAACCAGCAGACTTCAGCTGCTGCTTAAGTCCAAAAATCTCCCCGTTGAGCATCTGAAACACACCCGAGGCCCCCAGGACCTCAACCAAACCTACCAACCAGTCCTAATACCTCATCCGAAATTAGTCAAGTCTTCAAAACACATCACATAACACCAAAATCACGAATTAGACATGGATTCAAGCCTAAGAAATTTAAAATTTTCCAAAATATACAACCGATGCCGAAACACGTCAAAACTCATCCGAATGACCTCACATTTTACACACAGGTCATAAATGACACTACGGACCTAGAGGCACTTTCAAAATTCCATTTCGAGCCCAATATCCAAATTTCACCTATCGGCCGAAATCGTCGAAATTCTAACTTTCACCAATTCAAGCCTAAAACTACCATAGACCTCGAAAACACATCCTGGACATGCTCCTAACCCCGAAATCACTCAACGGAGCTAACAGAGTCGACGAATTTCCATTACAGATCCATTTCACACATTTCCAACTACGGTCGGATTTCTAAAGCTTAAACTCATATTTAGGGACTATGTGTCCCAAAACTCTCCGGAATGCACAACTAACCACTCCGAAAATTCCCATAAGCAGATAAAAATGTGGGGAAAGAAGTTATTAGGGGATCTGGGAGCTAACTCTCGAAACGACCGACCGGGTCGTTACATCCTCCCCCTCTTAAGAAAATCATTCGTCCTCGAACGAGTATGAAGACATACCTGAAGCTGTGAAAAGATGAGGGTACTGGCTGCACATATCCTGCTCAGTCTCCCAAGTCGCCTCCTCGACCGGCTGACCCCTCCACTGAACCTTTACTGATGCAATATTCTTCGACCCGAGCTTTCTGACATGTCTATCCAATATAGCTACTGGCTCCTCAACATATGATAAATCCTTGTCCAACTGGACTGAACTGAAATCCAAAACATGAGTCGGGTCATCGTGATACTTCTGAAGCATAGAGACGTGGACTACCAGATGAACTCCTGCTAGGCTGGGAGTTAAGGCAAGCTCATAAGCAACCTCCCCAAGACGCCGCAATATCTCAAAATGACCAATGAATCTCGGACTCAGCTTACCTTTTTTCCTGAACCTCATGACGCCCTTCATAGACAATACCCGAAGCAAAACCCGATCACCAGCCATAAATGCCAAATCACGAACCTTCCGGTATGCATAACTCTTCCGCCTGGAATAAGCTGTGTGAAGTCTCTCCTGAATCACCTACACCTTGTGCAGGGCATCCTGGACCAAATCTGTACTGAAAAATTGGGTCTCGCCCGACTCAAACCATCCCACTGGGGACCGGCACCGTCTACCATACAAATCCTCATACGTCACCATCTGAATATTGGACTGGTAACTGTTATTATAACAAAACTCGGCAAGTGGTAAGTATTGGTCCCATGACCCTCCAAAATCCATCACACAGGAACATAGCATATCCTCTAGAATCTGAATCGTGCGCTCGGACTGCCCGTCTGTCTGAGGGTGAAAGGTACCCTGGTGCCTAACTCCTGATGAACGACTCTCCAGAACCGTGAAGTGAACTGTGTACCTCTGTTTGAAATGATAGATACTGGGATACCGTGAAGGCGAACAATCTCCCTAATATAAATCTCAGCCAACCCCTCGGAGGAGTATGTAGTCAACACTGGAATGAAATGGGCTGATTTGGTCAGCCAATCCACGATCACCCAAATAGCATCAAACTTTCTCAAAGTCCGAGGTAGTCTGACCACAAAGTCTATGGTGATCCGCTCCCACTTCCACTCTGGAAGCTCAATCTTCTGAAGTAATCCTCCCAGCCTCTTATGCTCATATTTAACCTGCTGAAAACAGATACACCTAGCCACGAATCCAACTATGTCCTTTTTCATCCTTCTCCACCAATAGTGATGTCTCAAGTCCTGGTACATCTTCGCGGCACCTGGATAGATGGAGTACCGCGAGCTATGGGCCTCCTCAAGAATAAAATCCCGAATCCCATCTACATTGGGAACACAGATCCGACCCTGCATCCTCATCACACCATCATCTCCTATAGTCACATATTTGGCATCACCTCACAGAACCCTGTCCTGAAGAACCAGAAGGTGGGGATCGTCATACTGGCGCTCTCTGATGCGGTCATAAAAAGAAGATCGAGCAACCACACAAGCTAAAACCCGACAAGGCTCTGAAAGATTTAATCTCACAAACTGACTGGCTAAGGAATGAACATCCAAGGCTAAGGGCCTCTCAACTTCCAGAAGATATGCCAAACTACCCAAACTCTCCGCCCGACGACTCAAGGCGTCGACCACCACATTGGCCTTCCCCAGGTGGTATAATATAGTGATGTCATAGTCCTTGAGTAACTCCAACCACCTCCGCTGGCGCAAATTGAGATCCTTCTGCTTGAACAAATGTTGTAAACTCCGGTGATCCATGAAAATATCACAGGGAACACCGTACAAATAATAACGCCATATCTTCAGGGCGTGAACAATAGCTTCCAACTCAAGATCATGAACTGGATAGTTTTTATCATGCACCTTCAACTATCTGGACGCGTAGGCAATCACCCTACCGTCCTGTATCAATACCGCTCCAAGGCCAATCCTTGAGGCATCACAATAGATTGTATAGGACATTGAGCTTGTAGGCAATACCAACACTGGAGCTGTAGTCAGGGCTGTCTGAGCTTCTGAAAGCTCTCCTCACACTCCTCAGTCCACCTGAACGGAGCACCCTTCTGGTCCAGTCTGGTTATAGGTGCTGCAATAGATGAAAATCCCTCTACGAAGCGGCGATAGTACCTTGCCAAACCAAGGAAAATATGGATCTCAGTAGCTGATGACGGTCTAGGCCAACTCTGCACCGCCTCCACCTTCTTCGAATCTACCTTGATCCCATCACAAGATACCACATGGCCTAAGAATGCCACTGAATCAAGCCAAAATTCACACTTAGAAAATTTTGCATACAGTTTCTTCTCCCTCAAAGTCTGAAGCACAGTCCTCAAGTGCTGCTCATGATCCTCCCGAGATCGGGAATATACCAGAATGTCGTCAATGAACACAATGACAAAAGAATCAAGGTAAGGTCGGAACACACTGTGCATCAAATGCATAAAGGCTGTTGGGGCATTGGTCAGCCCAAATGACATGACAAGAAACTCATAGTGACCATATCTGGTCCTAAAGGCAGTCTTCGGGATATATGGCTCCCGAATCTTCAACTGATGATAGCCAGAATGCAAATCAATCTTGGAAAATACCCTGGAACCCTGCAGCTGGTCAAACAGGTCATCGATGTGAGGCAAAGGATACATGTTCTTCACAGTAACCTTGTTCGGCTGCCGATAATCGATACACATACGCATAGAGCCATCCTTTTTCTTCAAAAATAATACCAGAGCACCCCAAGGTGACACACTGGGTCTGATGAAACCCTTATCCAGCAACTCCTGCAACTGCTCCTTCAACTCCTTCAACTTAGGAAGAGCCATACGATAGGGAGGAATGGAAATGGGCTGAGTTCCCGACAATAAATCAATGCCGAAATCAATCTCTGTCAGGCGGCATACCGGAAAGATAAGCTGGAAATACATCAGGGAAGTCCCTCACAACTAGAACTGACTCAATTGTAGGGGTATCAACACTAACATCCCTCACACAGGCCAAATACGCATCACACCCCTTCTCACCCATCCGATGAGCCTTAAGGAAGGAAGTGACTTTACGGGGAGTATAATCTAAGGTACCTCTCCACTCTAATCTCGGTAAACCTAGCATAGCCAATGTCACAGTCTTAGCGTGACAATCAAGAATAGCATAATGGGCGACAACCATTCCATGCCCAATATAACATCGAAATCTACCATACCGAGTAATAACAAATCAGCTCTGGTCTCAAAACCACTAATAACAATCAAACACGACCGATATACACGGTCCACAACGAGAGAGTCTCCCACATTAGTAGAAACATAAACGGGGGAACTCAAAGAATCCTGAGATATCCCCAGATGTGAAGCAAAATAAAAGGACATATATGAATACGTAGAGCCTGGATAAATAATATTAACGCATCCCTATGACAGATAGGGACAATACCTGTGATGACTGAATCTGAAGTGACGACCTCTGAACGGTCTGGAAGAGCATAGTACCTGGCCTGACCTCCCCCTCTAGGGCGACCTCAACCTCCCCGACCTCCACCTCAAGCTATTTGAGAAGGTGGAGTAGCAGTTGGGGCTGGAAGAATATACGGAGGACCCGGTGGAGCACGTGGAGGCTGATAAGTCTAAGGATGCACCTTTCCTAGCTCTGGGGCAGTCTCTAATCATGTGACGAGTGTCACCACACTCAAAACAACCCCTCTGAGGATACTGCGGCTGAGACTGTCCTGCTGGGCTGGCTGGTAATAGCACCTCGAGCAGGAGTCCTACTAGATACTAGTGGTGCATAATAAGGCTCCTGAGGTCTTGGAGGAGCTGGAATACCACTGGATGCTGGAAGAGCTCAATGAACTGGGCGACTCACAAAACCCCTACCATAGCGTGCTGTTGGTGCACGAGCTCCCGAATAATGACCAGTCTCTCGAGACCTCTTGGCCTCCCTCTCCTCTCTCTCCCGAGCAAACATACCCTCTATCCTCCGGTCAATACTCACTGCCTGCTGGTAAGTGATATCCATCTCCAACTCCCTGTCCATACTGGTCCGAATACCGGGGTGGAGTCCCTCAATGAAGCGTCGAACTCTCTCTCGGATCGTGCCAACCAAGGCCGGTACATGATGAGCCAAGTCACTAAAATGGACTGCATACTCCGACAGAGTCATAGTACTCTGGCGTAACTGCTCGAACTCTGTACGCCAAGAATCTTTGAGGCTCTGGGGAACATACTCACGCAAAAAGATCTCTGAGAACTGAGTCCAAGTGAGCGAAGCTGCCTCGTCCGGACTACTCAGCTCATAGGCACGCCACCACTGATAAGTCGCTCCCCTCAGCTGGAAAGCGGTGAAAGAAACCCCACTCATCTCCACAATGCTCATAGTGAGGAGAATACGATGACACTCCTCAAAAAAACCCAGAGCGTCATCTGAAGCTAGTCCGCTGAAAATAGGTGTGTGTACTTCTTGTACCTCTCAAGTCTGAGTTGCTCTGCCTCAGAAACAGCTACCCTAGAATCATGTTGCGCCGGAGCCGCTGGGGGCATAGGAATATACTCAGGGGCCTGCCCAACCTGGACCCTCTTCCCAGGAGTACGGGCTGCGGGAGTCTGTTCCCCTCCCCCGACCTGAGATGTGGCTGGAGCTATTGGGAGTAGTCCTGCCTGATTCAGAGTGCTGAAAACACTCATGAACTGAGCCAAAGTCTCCTGGAGGGATGGAGTAGTAATAGGGACCTCCTGTGTCGACCCTCCAGCTGGAGCTGCTGGGGGCTCCTCTATCGCTGCTCTCGTCGGTGCTCGAGATGCACCGCGTGCTCGTCCTCTACCCCTTTCCCTGCCTTTGGCAGCTTTGGCTGGGGATCGTGTGCCTGATCATCGGTCCGTACGGTATGGGTCCTCACCATCTGTGAGAAAGAGTATAATAGAGTTTTAGAATTTTGATGTCAGTAACTAGCACAACAAGGAATTCCAAAAAATGTGGTTGTTCTTAACAGTTACATAGCCTCCAGAAGATAGATACGGACGTCTCCGTACCAATCCGCGAGACTCTAATAAATCGGCTTGTGACTTATGACTCCTATGAACCTAGATGCTCTGATACCAACTTGTCACGACCTGATTTACCCTCCAAATGGTATCGTGACGACACCTAGTCTCTACGAGTAGGTAAGCCTAAATTTGCGGAAAATCTTAATTAAAAACGATAAAAGTAAATACAGGAAAGAAAAATCCAATTAAGCATAACATCGTCGCTCGGCATGTACAAGTACAAATCCCAAAACCCGGAATGTCACATTTTTAGTCACAAGCTTCTATACTGTAGTAGCTATATACAAAGGGAAAAGAGAATACATAGAAAATATCTATATAGACCAGAATGGAAGGTGACTAGGAGGATTCTGTGGACGCGGCAGAAATACCTTACGGTCTCCTAAATACAGTTGCAACGACCACTAACCACGTTACTGAGAACTCGAATCTGGATCTGCACACGAAAAACATGTGCAGGAAAGAGCATGAGTACACCACATTTGGTACCCAGTAAGTGCCAAGCCTAACACCAGTCAAGTAGTGACGAGGTCAGGTTAAGTCTTTACTGGATTTTCAAAATAATAATTTCTACCGTAAGCACTTAAAAGAAAAACACAATAGTAAAGGAGCTCTCGGCTCAACACAACGTATCACAATGTGGAAACTACCTGGATAACTTACCGTAGTTCCAATGAATATGCAGTACATAGGGGATCTCCAAGAATACGTCCGTAGTCCCCAATTTAAATATGCAGTACAGGGGGGATCTCCCAGAATACGTCTGTAGTCCCTAATTTAAATATGCAGTACATAGGGGGGATCTCCCAGAAGACGTCCGTAGTCCCCAATTTAAATATGCTATGCAAATGAACATCAGATAAGGCATTATTTAAGAACAGTTCAGCAAACTACAGGTAAGGGAAAGATGAAACTAGCTAAACATGGCGCACAGAATAGCAGATAGACAATGATATAAAACAAGTAGGCATGTTGTTCCTAACCTAAGCTAACAATTAGCACATTAAGCAATGAAATCAGCGTAAAAGAGTTATAATATGTGAAGTAAAACGTGGAATTTTAGCAACAAATGGCCAGTGTCCGTACTCGTCACCTTACATACACGACACCCATATAGCATATAAATGTCAAAACGACCTAAGGGGAAGTCCCTGACATAGAGTTAGGCAAGCCACTTACCTCGACTGCTCAACTCAACTCGAAACCAAGTTCTTGACACGAGTAACCGACTCCGATTGGGCCAAATCTATTAAATTCAATTCCATAATGTAAATATCACTTTAAGAAATCAATCTAACTAATTAGTTCGAAGCTGATACGCGAAATTAGAAAAATTGCCCAAAAAGTCCCCCGTGCCCACGTCTCGGAATCAAGTGGATGTTACCAATTTAGAACACACATTCACTCACGAACACACTCGAACAAGAATCATCAAAATCCGATGTCAAAATCCCATTAAATTCTCAGATTTTTACTTGGGGAACTTTTCTCCCATTTTTCTAATTTCCCCCCTAAATTCCTTGATTATGTTGAAGAAATTGTTATATATTAATGATATATAAGTGAAATAGAGTTAGGAATCGTTACCCATGAATCTCCTCTTCAGAACCCACTCAAAATCGCCTATTCCCAAGCTCCAAATCATTTTTAGAAGTTATGAAATTCAAACCCTCGAAATTGGTATAATCTGCCTAGCGATTCCGCTTCTGCGGTCAAAAGGGCCGCACCTGCGGTCCTGCACCTGCGGAAAAGGCATCGCAGGTGTGGAAGCTCATTAATTGGGCTGGGGCCGCATCTGCGGCTCCGTATCTACGGAAACCCCACCGCATCTGCAAGCCTAGCCAACCTTAGCCCCTTCCACATCTGTGCACTGCCTTCCCGCACCTGCATGTCCGCACCTACGGCTCACCTTCCGCAGGTGCAAAACACCAGAACCAGCAAACTTCAGTTGCTGCTTAAGTCCAAAAATCTCCCCGTTGAGCATCCGAAACACACCCGAGGCCCCGGGGACCTCAACCAAACCTACCAACCAGTCCTAGTACCTCATCCGAAGTTAGTCGAGTCTTCAAAACACATCACATAACACCAAAATCACGAATTAGACATGGATTCAAGCCTAAGAACTTTGAAAATTTTCAAAATCTACAACCGATGCTGAAACACGTCAATACGCATCCGAATGACCTCAAATTTTACACACAGGTCATAAATGACACTACGGACCTACAACCACTTTCGTAATTCCATTCTGAGCCCGATATCATTCACCTATCGGCCAAAATCGCAGAAATTCTAAATTTCGCCAATTCAAGCCTAAAACTACCATAGACCTCGAAAACACATCCCGGACACGCTCCTAACCCCGAAATCACTCAACGGAGCTAACAGTGTTGACGAATTTCTATTCTGGATCCGTCTTCACATAGTTCCAACTACTGTTTGATTTCTAATGCTTAAACTCATATTTAGGGACTGTGTCCCAAAACTCTCCGGAATCCAAAACTAACCACTCCGACAAGTCCCATAAGAAGATACAAACGTGGGGAAAGCAGTTATTAGGAGATCAGGGCACTAACTCTCGAAACGATCGACCGGGTCGTTACAATTCTGCATCTTTTTGTATTCATGTATATTCTCATTAAACCATCCATGTTTCTTGATACCATGGCAATTTCTTCTTGAAGAGCTTCAGGGTCGTCATCAATGTCATTTTCTGTTCTATCAGTTGTAGCCTTGAAAGAAACTGTTTTCTTCTTCTCTTCATGAATTATTTTCTTGAGATGAGTTTTCTCGAAAGCTATAAGTTCTCCTCGAAGTTCATCATATGATAATTTTTTCAAATTCTATGATTCAAGGGTAACTACCTTTGTCTGCCAAGTAGTGGGCAGACTTCTCAGAATTTTCCTAACTTGATCACGACTTGAGTAGGGTTTGCCAAAAGCTTTTAAATCACTGATGATTTTTCTAAATCTGGCAAACAATTCTTCAATAGATTCTCCTTCTTTCATCTGGAAAAGTTTATAGTCATGGACCAACATGTTGATATGGGTTTCTTTCACTTTACTAGTTCCTTCATAAGCGACTTCAAGTTAATCCCACATCTCTTTGGTTGTATCACAACTGGAGATCTTCTCATATTCCTCACCACTTATAGCATTATAAAGCAGATTTCTTGCTTTAGCATACTTGCACAACTGCCATTTGTTCATCAATATATTCATCTATATATTCAGGATCAACGGGTGGTTGAGCAGCAACTGGTAGTGGGTAATTCCCCTTTTTGATAACTCTCCAAACCTTAACATCATAAGACTTTGCATATATTTCTATACGCACTTTCTAGTGAGAGAAATATTGTCCATTGAAGTATGGTGGCCTTACTTGCGATATTCCTTCCTGAAAGAGTGCTCCGACAATAACTTTCTTTGCCATGATCTTTTCTCACAAGCTGTTAAGCAAAAGAAAAAGTGTGAGTCTTGCTCTGATACTCATTGAAAGTACAAGGGGGGGGGGGGGGAATTGTCTATTTTTAAATTTTAATCGCTATAAGTTGACTAGTTTTCTAATTAGTTGACTATATGTAATAGAGACATAATAAGAAAAGCAGAATTAAGATGCATAAATAAAATGCAGGAATTAAAGACACCAGAATTTTTATACTGGTTCGGATTCAATGTGAATCCTAGTTCAGTCCACTTGGGTTGCAAGAGAGTTCTCTTTCAGTAAACGTGTTTCTTGAGTACACAGTGAATGGTGTGATTTATACCAATGGATCAGTTTCTTTGACACTCGTTTCTCTTTGATACAATGCCTCACCATTTTTTTTTTTTCTTCTCTAGCTTGTTACACAACAGATCTAGAAGAGCTACAATGTTTGTTTACAGTAGAACAAAGAGAGGGAATTTGATTCGATCAAAGTATATTTCTCTAAGACTCAAAGATGTGTATAAACACTTTGTAGGAGGCCGTTTGCTGAAGAGATTTTCCAACCCAAGAGATTTGATCCTTGGAAAGAAATTGATTCTTTTCAAAAATAAGGTTATTCTACCGTTGCTCTTCCTTGATGAGAGGATTTTAATGACTTTTCTTTTACATGTCTTGATAGCGTTGGATTTTATCCTTGAATCTTGTTCCTTCCAGAAATAGCAACTTGATTGATCATCGTGCAAGATCCTCGATACTCCTTTTCGCTTCAGTCAATCTTGGATTGATATCTTTGCCTTGATTGATTCCTTCAGTCTTAAACGCTTTCCTTAATTCCCTTTGATTGATTCCTTCAATCTAGGATGCTTTCCTTGAGTTCCTATACCAAGAGCAAATATATTATTTTCATCATTAAAACTAAAACCTAACAACATGTGTTTGCCAAATAAAACTCAAATTTATTTTGGCAAAATCTATGAACAAACAGGTCCTTAGTATCTATTGGATTTGTATTCACTTTTGAATTTTTTTTTAGCTGGTACTCAATTTTTGAATACCTTTAGATACATAATAATTTATATTATCTTTTTTCCTGTTATTTTCTTCTTCTTTGTGCTTAGAGTTTTTTTTGGCTAAATGAGTTAGAGTTTTTTCTTCTTCTTAATTGCAAAATGGGTTTGTTAAAGTTATTGTTGTTTTGACAATTTATTGATTGAGATTTGTTATTTCTGATATTTGAAAGTTATGTTTCTCATTTGAAGTAGATTGCGCATTGAACCGTATATTGGATTGTTGAAATTCAAAGAACAAGTTTATATTTCAGAACTTAAAACTCGAAATCTGAAGTTGCATTCAATAGATTAAACTACTTAAGATCCGAATTTTTGAAGCTGCATTTGAAAGATAGAATAACTTCATATTTGATTTCTGAAGTTGCAACGAAGAGATTGAGCTATTTCAGATCCGAGCGGGAAAACTTTGTAAATTTTTGTGCAATACGGATATAACTTCATTGGAGACCCAAAAGTGAGTATATATGAAAGTTCCCCATTATGGGGTGGGTTTTCGGGTATTCTTCTTGACCCGTAACTTGATCTGCACAGGCTGTAATTTTCTGTCATCTCCTACAAGATATTTAAAATTTTAATTTCAAAGACTCTGCAGCAAGTGGCATACCTAAACGTGATGCGCTCATAATTCCATTTTATAGATGAATATGAATATAGGGTGTCTTAACATTTTACTTCACTAATGAAATTTTTCACGCTTCGCACGGTTATAAGAAATATCACTAAATTTAAAAAAAAATGACATATAGTGGATAAGAGAGATAATTATTTTAAATAAATATGGATATAAAAAAATAATTATACATATTGATAAATCATATACTTAGCATTTTAATTAGAATTAGATTTTAGGTTACTGCATTTTTTCCTGATTTTCTTTTCAAGTGAAAATAAAAGAGAAAGGATTTTTAAGAAAAAAATTTCACTTACATATATTATAATAAATGAGGATAAAGTGAGAGGTTAATACATGACTTTTTAAGTACAATTATATGTTAGAGGCATGTAAAACGATAATTTTTTTCATTAGATAGTAAAACATCGGCTTTGCTAAAATTTCTTATATTCAAATAAAATAATTTGAAATAAAAGTAAAGAAACTAATAACGAAAAGAAAAGAAAACAAAAGAAATATGTGGAAATCACGTACTCTTTTTTCTATTCCTTCTCGTTATGCCATTTTTTGCCTTCATCTTTGTCTTTTCTTTTCTATTCATTAGCTTCCCTCTTATAGTCTCCATTCCAAGGAGAACAAAGTACTTCACTTCAGAATACTTGCTCAATTATTTGTATCCTCTTAGCAAAATAATTTTTTTTTAATTATTTTACAAATAATAGGCAATTCAAAGAAGAAAATCAAAACATAACTTTCAAAAAGAAAGATAATTATCACATTACTTCAAAAGAATCAAAAGTTACAAAGTAAACCAAATAATTGATTTTATTTTTTCGTACATATAATACATATTCCAATCATACGAATAAAATAACTACTTACTTTATAAAAATCACAAGTAGAAATGAAGTAGAAAATAATTTCTATTTTACAAGAAACAACATATGTCGGTGGCTCAGCAGAACCTGCGCCTACTCTGTGAATTTTAGATCTAACACTTTTTACTCGCAAGAAGAAATAAGAAGTACTACCAAAATATCCAATGAAGGGCGTATTTTAATATTTAAAATTTATCCATTTTACATAATGAGTTGTTATTGGTTAGTAGTTAGCAGACTTTCAACAAAGTTTAATTCATAAGTAATTAATTTGAGCCTCAATGAAAATACAAACTTGGCGATTTATAGAAAATAAAGCGAAAGAAAACACATGAAAAAGTAAATAGAGAAGAAAAAGATACAACTGGAGACCATCTTAAGAAAATAGAAGGAAATAGAAATGCAAATGTATAATTTTTCGTGTTCTTGTCGACACCTCCTCCCGCAATATCGATCATTATTCAAGAGCCTTCTTCCTCAAGCCAAACTAAAATATGAATCGGATGTTGCAGTAAATATGACATCATTACTATTTCAAGTAAAGAATATAAAGGGTAGTCTTGAGTAGGGGTCTCATGAAATAAAATTATGAATTTATATAGGAAAAATAGATGAATACCATAAGGTATTTTAATTTTAAATAAAATATTTGGGGGTTATGAATATGAAAAGCATGGGAGTTATGGATATTATTAAAAGTAGAAGTTAAGGTAGTATGAGTTATAAAAATGAGAGAAATGAAGGGGAAGATTAAAAAAATGAGATAAATTATCATAAACATACATATTAAAATTTTGGAGGTTATGAATATAAAAGGGATTGGAGTTATTGAGACTATTAAAAAACTATAGGTTATGAAGATAAAGAGTTGTGAGTTATGAAAATAATTTTTTTTAATTTTATTATAAAACAAATTGAAAGAATGATGAAAAATCCCAGAAAAGGAGAAGAAAAATAAATATGTTTCTTGGCCTAAGAGAGACGCCACCTCACTTTCTTATTGCTCACTTTTATATATGCATAGTAGGCGTTTGGCCATACATTCCAATTTATTTTTTGAAATTTGGAATTTCAATTGAAGATGAAGTTTGTGTTTGGTTATAATAATTGCAACGTATTTGGATGTATTTTTTTCAAAATCATGAAATATAATTTATACCCCACAACTTGTAAAATATATCAAAATCACCCAAATTTGATTATCCTACTTGAAATAAATAATCAAAATGCTATTGTTCAACATAGAAGATGCAAAATCAATATCACATTTTCTAATTCTACTAATACACAGAGAAAGAATTTAAGCCAAAAACATCATGAATATGAACAAGTTCTTTTTTAATATTGGGGTATATGAAGAATTCAATAAAACCTACCTATTTTAAAAGATAAAATAAAAACAAAAAATGGATTAATTGGTTGCTTGCATCACCAAGAATTTTAAAAGACATGCGTGTTTTGTGTTTCTGTGGGTAGTTGTAGGTTAATAGATGATGGGGTCATTGTATAAATTTTAAAAATATAGGGTAAATTTGTAAAATTAAAAACTAGTGAAAATGCATTTTCAATTGAAAAAGTGGTAAGAACCAATTTTCAATTGAAAAAGTGGTAAGAACCAATTTTTCAAATTTGAAAATACATTTTCAAGTGAAATTGAAAAAAGGTGCTCAATTTGATAACCAAACATTATTTTCAAAAAATATTTTGGAAAAAAATAAAAAAATTGTATATCCAAACGAGCTCATAGATGTTCTAATTGATACTCCATCTATTCTATTTTACTTTTAAGTGGCATCGGCCTATTAAATATATGTAAAGTTTTAAAAAATAAGAAGTAGCAAATACACATATATATATACTTTGAAAAAAGTTGCAAAGCGTTGTCAGATACAGTGGTAAGGTATCTCTCTCTCTCTATATATATATATATATACGGTTAAAATTGAACACGCCTCATTTTATGGGTTCGAGGATTTACCTCGAGATTAAGTATGTATCGAAGCAAGCTCGAGCTTGAGGAACACGGAGATTGAGGGATCGAGATCGGGCTAGATCGACATCGAAGTAACGGAACAATGAGATATCCGCAATCGACCATCAATCTCGGCGGGAATATCGAGATTGGCGGAACCGTTAGTGGTTATTGATATCAATCATGTATTTAGCTTCCGAAATTAGAGTTATACCTTGTTTAGGATTCCTCTACTATATAAAGAGGAACCATGTTCATTTGTAACCATCATATGAATCACATACACAATTACTGAGAAATAGAAAATACTTTGCTCTTTTACTCGCTTATAATTCTTTATTGTTCTTATTGTTCTTGTTGTTCTTAATGTTTGATCTCGAGCCTATTCTAAACCGAGGTCGACAACTTGAAAACGATATTGGTTTGATCCATTTCAATCGTTTAATTCACTTAATTACTTTATTTATTTAGCTATTTATCAATTGTCATTGAATCAGATCGCATATCCTATAACCACATTACAAGTTTAATTGTTACTCGTATTTCGAGGTAAACAGTTTGGCGCCCACCGTGGGGCTAAGGATAACAACGATTGTTTAGTGCTTATTCTGGTATAACACACTATTTTACACATGCTTCTTGTCAAGAATTTTGTTTTCAGGTTAAATTATGTCAAACTCACAAAACACGGCTACACATTGTGACAGCGGTCTCGGACTCCACAGAGAGAACGAGAATACTATCGCTCCAGGAATCGAGGTGCCACATGCTGACCTCGGAGGAGCACCGCCCGTCAACTCGATCGATGTCAGCTCACATGTTGCTTTGCATGCAGATTTAGGTGGGGACCCCGATGGAAGCGTACCCAGAGAGGGTCGAAATGACGGGAGAGGTACGCAAGGCAGATGAGACGAATGAATTAATCTCCAAGTAATATTGAAATGCTACAAGCATAACAAAACGCCATCGCTCAGTTGCAGAACCAGCACATGACACAAAATAGGGTCGAACAAGAGGCTACTCGTCGTACCGAGCCAGTGCCTGAAAGATCGGGTGATAACACTTTGACAACCGACCCTACTATAATGAGGATGCTCGAGGAGCTTACTAAGAGAATAGAATCGGGAGAGAAGAAAATCGAGGCCAACGACAAGAAGGTAGAAACTTATAACTCTCAAGTTGATAAGATACTGGAGGCACCACCAATCATAAAGGGAATGGACTCCAAGAAGTTTGTGCAAAAACCATTTCCTCCGAGTGCGGCTCCGAAGCCCATCCCAAAGAAGTTCTTAATGCCCGATATATCTAAATACAACGGGACCTCGTACCCCAATGAGCACGTTACTTCTTATACATGCGCCATAAAAGGTAATAATTTGGAGGATGACGAAATCGAGTCTGTACTGCTAAAGAAATGCGGGGAGACCCTGTCGAAAGGAGCTATGATTTGGTATCACAACTTGCCACTGAAGTCTATCGATTCGTTCTCCATGTTGGTGGATTCATTTGTTAAGGCACATGTTGGGGCCATAAAGGTCTCAACAAGAAAATTAGACCTCTTCAAAGTGAAGTAGAGGGATAACGAGATGCTAAGAGAGTTCGTATCTCGATTCCAAATGGAACGTATGGAATTACCACCAGTTACTGACGATTGGGCTGTTCAAGATTTCACCGAAGGATTAAACGAGCGGAGTTCGATCACATCACACCAGTTGAAGCAGAATTTAGTAGAATACCTGGCTGTGACTTGGGCATATGTTCACAACCGATGTCAGTCAAAGAGTAGGGTCGAGGACGATCAACTAGGAGCCCCCTCAGATTTGGTACATCCGAATCGGTCGACAGGTAAAAGCCAAAGAGATATTGATAGAGAATCAAGGTCGAATAAAGATCGATATCAGCCATATGTTTCAAATAAAAGGAATAATGGTTTGGGACGCAGTTCCACCAGGAACAATCGATAGAGAGACCGATGGCAGAACTCTCGGGGACTCATGAGTAAAACTGGTTTCGAAAAATATGCGGATCCCACAGAAGCACCTCGATTATCAGAGTGCAATTTCAGCGTCGATGCATCTGGGATAGTATCGGCCATCGAAAGGATCAATGACACTAGGTGGGCCAGACCTATGCAAACTGATCCTTCTCAAAGAAACCCAAACTTAATGTGTAAGTATCATGGCACGCATGGTCATAGGACCGAAGACTGCAGACAATCGAGAGAGGAAGTAGCTCGATTGTTCAACGAAGGCCATCTTCGAGAATTCCTTAGTGATCGAGCCAAAAATCACTCCAGGGAGATAGACGCCAATAGAAAGAACGAGCAAGAAGAACCTCAGCATGTTATTCACATGATCGTCGGCGGGGTCGACATCCTGCAAGGGCCTATACTCAAATGCACCAAGTGTTGATAACAAAGGAGAAATGAACTCGAGACTATGTGCCCGAAGGCACTCTATAATTCAACGACGAAGAAGCAGAAGGCATCTCTCAGCCGCACAATGATGCCGTGGTAATTTCTATTTTGTTAAATAAATTCAAATTAAATGTGTACTAGTGGATCCAGGTAGCTCTGCAAACATAATCAGGTCGAGGGTCATAAAGCAACTCAGCTTGCTAGACCATATTGTACATGCATCTCGAATCGTAAACGACTTCAACATGGCTAGTTAAACAACGAAAGGGGAGATAATCCTACCAGTAAACGTGGTCGGGACCATCCAAGACATAAAATTTCATGTCATCGAAGGCAGCATGAGATACATGCACTGCTAGGAAGGACCTGGATCCACAACATGAGGGCGGTACCATCGACCCTTCACCAAATGATGAAGTTCCCAACAGTGGATGGTGCGAAAACACTTTATGGGTAAAAACACGCTGCAAAGGAAATGTTTGCAGTCGACGAGGTGACGCTGAATCAACACCTTCGACCTCAGAAAAATTGAGCACCAAAGATAATCAAGCGGCCAAATAGCAACCATCGTCCTCAGCCTCGAACGAAACGGATCAACAGGTAATCGAAGAAGAAGAAAAGGAGTTTCTCACTCCTCGAACTTTCGTCGTTCCCGAAGAATCGGATGCAACCAAGTCAATGGTCGAGGAGTTGGAACATGTGATATTGATCGAGTATCTATTCGAACGAAAGGTATACCTAGGAACGGGGTTGACCCCCGAGCTCAGGAAAAAACTCATTCAATTTTTTATTGATAACATGGATTGCTTTGCATGGTCCCATTTAGACATGACAGGAATCTCACCCGAGATAACAACTCATCGACTGAGCATGGATCCCAAGTTCAACCGGTAAAGCAAAAGAGAAGGCCTCAATCCGAGGTAATGCACGCCTTCATAAAGGAGGAAGTAACCAAACTTCTTAAAATAGGGTCCATTCGGGAAGTAAAATATCCCGAATGGTTAGCTAACGTAGTCGTAGTCCCCATAAAGGGAAACAAACTTAGAATGTGTGTAGACTATAAGGACTTGAACAAAGCGTGTCCGAAAGACTCTTTTCCACTGCCTAACATCGATCGCATGATCGATGCCACAGCCAGCCACGGGATCCTTACCTTTCTCGACACCTATTATCGGTACAATCAAATCCAGATGGACCTAGTAGACCAGGAAAAGACCTATTTTATCACTAAGTATGGAACCTATTGTTACAATGTGATGCCCTTCGGGCTAAAAAATGTATGGGCTACATACCAACGCCTAGTTGATAAAATGTTCGAAGAACAGATAGGTAAATCAATGGAAGTTTACATTGACGATATGTTAGTTAAGTCCCTGCGCGCAGAGGACCATTTGACTCATTTGCAGGAAACATTCGAAATATTGAGGAAGTACAACATGAAACTTAACCCCAAAAAATGTGCTTTCGGGGTAGGCTCGGAAAATTCCTCGGCTTCATGGTATCAAATCGGGGAATAGAAATCAACCCCGATAAGATTAAGGCCATCGAGGATATCACCGTCGTAAACAGTGTGAAGGTTGTACAAAGGTTAACCGGACGGATAACTGCCTTGGGTCGATTCATTTCGAGGTCGTCAGATCGAAGCCACAAGTTATTTTCTTTACTCAAAAAGAAAAATGATTTTGCATGGACCACGAAATGTCAACAAGCATTGGAAAAATTGAAACGATACTTATCGAGCCCACCTTGATCCACACTCCAAAGGCAGATGAGAAGTTGTACATATACTTGGTAGTGTCCAAGATAACAGTAAGTGGTATGTTAGTTCGAGAAGAACAAGGTACGCAGTTTCCCTTTTATTACGTAAGTCAGACCTTAGGAGATGCTGAAACTAGGTATCCACACTTAGAAAAATTGGCACTAGCATTAATAAGCGCTTCTAGAAAATTAAATCCATATTTCCAATGCCACCCCATATGTGTGATAACAGCTTATCCTCTCCAAAATGTTTCGCACAAGCCAGAGCTATCGGGCCGATTAGCCAAATGGGCGGTCGAAATTGGTGGGTACGATATCGAATATCAACCCCGAATGACCATCAAGTCTCAAATTTTGGCAGACTTTGTGGCCGCCTTAAAGCCAACCCTCGTACCTGAAGTAGAAAAGGAACTTCTACTAAAATCGGGTACATCGTCAGGGATATGGACCCTCTTCACGGACGGTGCCTCGAATGTAAAAGGGTCGGGGCTCGACATTGTTTTTAAATCACCCTCGGACAATATTATTAGACAATCAATTAAAACTGCCAAATTGACTAACAACTAGGCCGAGTACGAGGCTATTGTTGCAGGTCTCGATTTAGCTAAAAGATTTGGAGCGGAAGTCGTGGAAGCCAAATGCGACTCCCTACTAGTAGTTAACCAGGTAAACAGAACCTTCGAGGTTCGAGAAGACAGGATGCAAAGGTACTTAGACAAATTGCAGTTGACCTTGCACCGCTTCAAGGAGTGGACTCTACAACATATACCTCAAGAAAAAAATACCGAAGCCGAAGCACTTGCCAATCTAGGGTCATTGGTCGAAGAATATGAGATCAACTCGGGGACTGGCTTCCAACTCCCGGAGTCTGTGATCGAGGAAGGACACGCCAAAATAAATTCTACAAGCTTAACCTGGGACTGGAGAAACAATTACATCGAATATTTGAAGAACATGAAGTTATCATCAGATCCCAAGGAATCGAGGTCCTTACGGACTAAAGTCGCTCGATTCACATTAGACGAAGACGGAACATTATACAGGAGAACATTCGATGGTCCATTAGCAGTATGCTTGGGACCGGGAGATACCGGCTATGTTCTGCGAGAAATCCACGAAGGCACTTGTATGAACCATTCCGGTGACGAGTCACTAGTTCGAAAGGTCATCAGAGCTGGATATTGTGGGATAGTATGGAAAAAGACTCTAAGGAGTTCGTTCAAAGATGCGATAAATGTCAAAGGTTTGCGCCAATGATCCACCAGCCCAGCGAGCAACTTCATTCGGTCCTATCCCCATGGCCATTCATGAAGTAGGGAATGGACATAGTCGGTCCTCTACCATCGGCCCCAGGTAAATCTAAGTTCATATTATTTATGACTGACTATTTTTTTAAATTGGTAGAAGCACATGCCTTTGAAAAAGTTAGGGAAAAAGAAGTGATCGACTTCATATGGGATCACATCGCATGTCGATTCGGGATACCCGCGGAAATAGTATGTGATAATGGCAATCAGTTCGTCAGCAGCAAAGTTACAAAATTCCTCGAAGATCACAAAATAAAGAGAATACTATTGACGTCGTATCACTCTAGTGGGTTTTTCCGGCGAGGGTTTTAACGAGGCAACAATTATGTGCTAGCCGAGGATAATTCAACAGTATCCAAGGCTTCTTTGCAATCAACCTCGAATACAGGGGGGCATCACCCTCGGATGTTATGTATCAATCGGTCTCGATAGGAAGAATTTTTTAATGGGCCAAACAGTCGAATGAACCATGTCCATATAGATTAGCTCGAATCCCGACAACAAAACATGTACGCATGTATAGATTATTCAAAGAAGCATTCACTTTTCTCAAACATCTCATGTGTCTAAGTAAATTTCCTATTATATGAGTCGTGTATTTATGATTCTGATCTATTGGGCAAAACTAACACTTGTGAAAAATGACTAAAGGGCCAAGTACAAGCATACCTCCAACACTCGGGGACGGCACACTCGATCTATCTAAGTTAGAAATTATAAGACCTCAAAGAGGCACCCCTCGATATATAGGCCAAGGCCACCATACTCGGGGATAAACATTTCGAACAAGTTCGAAATGTTATCGGGAAATAAGTCCAAGAGACATACCCGAAGGCTATGGCTATATTAAAGGCTACGGTCGAACTAACGCGGCTCGGAGACGTTCGACTTCCGCTATAAGAGAAAGGACTTCGAATACTTTGAAAAACCGGTTAAATAAGGCTACCCTCGGCAAAGAAAATAAAAAAAAGGGCTTCGACAAAATCAGCCCTCGAATAATTTAAAGGCTTCGATAATATCAGTCTTCGAAAAAACTTCAAGGGGTATCAAATTATCTTAACACAAACGAGTTAAGAAAAAAATAGGGTTCCGATCATTGGACCCTCAAAATATCCAATGGGTACAAAAAACACATGCTAAGGCAATTTCCTCGGACAGGTCAAAACCTCGAGCATGAATTTCCTCGAGGGTTTCCCTTCGGGATTAGCACTTTTCCAAATCACTATGCCACTGCTCCCGGTCGGAAGCCTCCCTTAGCTGAGTTTGGACAGCTTCGGCATCAGCCCGATACATGGCTATGGACTTGTCTGCCTTGTCCTTGGTTTTTTCGATCTCCACTTTGGCCTCGGCAAGCCCGGCTTCGAGTTCTTCGACCTTCTTGGCCTGAGACGAACTTTTTTCTCTAAGGATTTGGAGTTGGGCCTCAGCCAAAGATAATTTGGCCAAATCCACCTTTTTTTCCGCAGCAAGGCGGTCCATTCTAGCTTTCCACTAATCACAGTCGGTCTTGACTTGATCGACCTCCTCCTAGAGCAGCTCGATCTTCTCCACCTTCTACTGCAACTGAGATATCGAAGTGTTAGCTTCCACAGTCGAGTTGATCCCATACTTTATCAGAAAGGTGGTTACATGTTTGTCTAACTCGGCCTCCTCTTCATGAGCCTTGGCTAAGTTCGCTTAAAGATCCTTTATGACCTCGTCCTTCTGGCCACAAAGAATCTTCAGGGCATTTCTCTCTTACGTGACCCTTAGGAGATCAGCTTCACACTGACTAAGGTCAGTTCAAAATTTGGCAGAGGCCTATACAAAGAAGAAACCACAAGTTAGAGTTGTGAAAGAATAACCTTGGAAAAAAGGCGAAAACGAATAACCGAAAAGCAACTGGCACTTACCTTAGAAAAAAGACGCTGGGCTTCCACCATGAGGATAGAAGCATCAGTAATATTAGAATCATCATCGACCCCCACAAATACATCCCGGAAAGGATCCCCAGCGCTAGAGCCTCTGCCGACCTCGGGGGTCTTCAGCCTTTGGGCCTCCCTTATTGCCTCTTTAGAGAAGACCGACATTAAAGGCAATTGACATATTTTCATGGCCCCGAGCGAATCGCTCGCTCTGTCCAATCTTCCGAGTTTCAAAACCGGCTCCGTCCGGTGTAGAAGTTGATGATCGAGAAATCGCCTCGGGTTCACCCCCGAATTCTTCTTCGAAGCCTCCTCGATGTGAGGCTCGGTTATAGCAGGTGGCATCTCGGAATGTGAGGTGACCTCGGTGGCCCTTCAAGGGAGAACTATCAACGCCGATGTGTCTTCTTCTTCTTCTTCCTCATCCTGGTCTCTCAACTTTTGGACCGCGTCCGCGGAGAGACCGTTCTCCTCACCCTTCGAGGTTTGGGTTTGGAAACCTCTGATTGCGAGAGATCCTTTCTCTTCTTATCCTTTTCTGGCCTCGGAGCCGGGGACTTAGCTTCGCCCCCTTCACTCGAAGGCCTCAGAATGGCATCTTTGGTCAGTCCTACATGAAGAAACATTAGTAATGAAGAAAACATGTATTTACTTCGAAATACGTAAGAATAGATCCTTACCATGGTTCTTCGCCTCCCACATACCCTTGGCCAAGTCCCTCCACACTCGTTCAGCACGAGTCGAAGTAGATGTGAGCTTCAGGATCCAGTCTTCAAAATCGGGCACCGCCTCGGGCATCCAAGGTACAACTATGTGATTAAAGTGAAATGTTAGGCAGATTCAAGAGAAGCACAAAATCAAAGATTAAAAATTCACTTACGCTTGGAATTCCACTCCTCAGGGAACGACGTCTTTTCCTTTGGTGTTATGTCACAGGTCCTCACCCGTATGAATCGGCTCATCCAGCCTCGATCTTTATCCTCGCCGATGTTCGAGAATAGAGTCTTTGTTGCTCGGCAATGAAGCCTAATTAGCCCTCGATTGATCTGAGGCCTGTACAATCGAATGAGGTGGTTCAGAGTGAACTCCAATCCCCCGGCCTCGTTGGAGAAGAGGCGCAACATGATCACTATGCGACAAAGTGAAGGATAGAGCTGACCGAGGGTGACTTCGTACCTCCTGCAGAAGTCGAAAATCACCGGGTCGACAGGACCCAATGTGAAGGGGTAAGTGTAAGCACTTAATAACCCTTTCACGTGTGTAGTGATGCTCTCTTCGGGTGTAGGAATGTGTACCACTACCTACGGACCCCATTTGCAGTCAGCCTTCATGGAATCGATGTGGCCCTTAGTAATCAAACACATGTACATCGACACATGCTCACATCGGCCCTACACCGATGAGGGGTTATCCACTTTACAATCAGTTTTAAGGACGCACGGGCCAAGAACGTATTCATGGAGGGCCGGTTCTGCCGGCGTCTTATCTCCAGTCGGCCGGGAAGAGGAAGACGGAGCCTTTTCCTTTTGCGGCCCAGTTTTGGAGGTTTTTGCCATTTGTATATTTGTAGAAGGTGGAAGAAAGGTATGAGATCAGTGGCTCCGGTTGAAGCAACGGTGGCGTGATTGACGGCGATGAGAGAAATATGAGAAGAATTGGGGAGTCAAGAGTTTGTGATCAAAGTAAAGTAAAGTTTGAATCAACTTTAGAGGTGGTATTTATAGGCTTGAGCCGACGGTTCGGTATCACTAGTGGCCGACCGATGACTGACATGCATTGATGTTTTTTTGGGGAACCGAACCGACAGGACATTTCGGTCACATCCTCCGCTTACGTCATGGAAATGGCGCAATGATCGAGGTAACAAAAATCGAGACTCAAATCGTTTCTTATCATTTCATTCTAAGAAACACGAGGACTATTCGCTTAGTGGTTATTGATATCAATCATGTATTTAGCTTCCGAAATTAGAGTTATACCTTGTTTAGGATTCCTCTACTATATAAAGAGGAACCATGTTCATTTGTAACCATCATATGAATCACATACACAATTACTGAGAAATACAAAACACTTTGCTCTTTTACTCGCTTATAATTCTTTATTGTTCTTATTGTTCTTGTTGTTCTTAACGTTTGATCTCAAGCATATTCTAAACCGAGGTCGATAACTTGAAAACGGTATTGGTTTGATCAATTTCAATCGTTTAATTCACTTAATTCCTTTATTTATTTAGCTATTTATCAATTGGCATTGAATCAGATACTTTTATTTCGAGGTAACCAATATATATATTAGATTAAAATCTTTTAATTCAAGTTGAGAAATGAATAATGAGCTCTCCAACTATCTCAAGTCTCAACATATATCAGTCGCTATGAAGAACCTTCAAAGTTTAAAATGGGTGCCTGTCCCTTTAATAAAAGTAGCAGCATGTGGTAGTTGGATCTCGTCGCAATATTTGTAGTGGAAGGTGCCAAATTAAGTTTAAAAAGAAAAGTAAAAAAAAGGAGTATAGCAATACGATTGTAGAAAAGATGTGTGTCATGATTATTCTTTTCTCCAACTAGTCTTTAGCTGGCATCATTATATTTTATGTCTGTTATTCCTCCGAATGCTACCTTTGGGTGTGATTCGCATATTGTCTTTTAATCATTAAAGATGAGAAAATAAAATGATGAACTTATTCATAAAAAATAAAGTAGGACGTCTTTTATAAATTTGATTTTCCCATAACATGGTTGCACAAGGCAGTCAGCACAACTTTGCATGTATTAATCAAATCATAAACGTCCATAACAATTGAAGGCCGTGTATTTGTTTAATCAGTCAGTTATAACGATAGTCTGAGACACACACTCGTTCGTTTGAGCCCGAATAAACAATGACTAATATTGAGACTAATTTTTTAACAATTTGAGGATGTAATTTTATACTTTCTATTGTGAAGTTATTTTTAATATTTAACTTCTAATGATTGAAAACCATAGACATGCATGTTCAAATTTAAATATTGGTGTTTAGAAGTTTAACCGTAGCTTGAGTCTTTTGTGTTAACAAGTACTTCTTCCGTTTTAATTTATGTGAACTCATTTAACTGGTATAGAGTTTAAGAAAAGAGAGAAGATTTTTAAATTTGTGATGTAAAATGAGGCACGTATATTTTGTGTGGCTATAAATCATTGCATAAAGGTAAGTTGTTACTAAATAGGGAAATCGATCATTCTTTTTGGCACAGATTAAAAAGGAAATATGTTCACATAAATTGAAACGGAGGGAGTCTAATATTTGATTTATTTTTCTGAGACAAATCACTAGTAAAAGAAGCTAAATTGCAAAAGAACACTCAAAGAATCTTCTATACTTTATTCTTGCTTTTATGAGTCTGATAAATTACATTAAGAGTTGATCGAAATTAAACTTTGCTAATCGAAGAAGTAGAAAATTATCAAGAAACTTTGTACTTAAAATTGTTGACCAAAAAGTTTTGAGCCTTTTTAATAAACTAATTAAATAAGGAGATAGAGGGTAAATCCTAATCGAAGATAATTAATTCTAGATATGGGATTAAAAACAGGAATAAACAAGCATAGTGGAACACAAAAATCGGTTATAGTCTCGATTGAATTCCATAATATAAGAAAAAGACAGTGGCTTAAATAATATCAAATGATAACTAAAAGTAAATAAAGGAAAAGATTCACCCAATCTCGTGCTAGATAAATCATCAAATTGTTTGATAAAGTTGAACTATAGTCGAATACAAGCATCCTAAGATTTCTCTTCCTTTTGGCGAAGAGCCTGAGGTCATGGACCATCCTCTCTCTAAGAGAGATATCTCTCTGTGTGTGTGTTATTAGCCCGCTCTTTGTTTTCCTCTCTCCTAATATTTATACAAAACACTTTCCTTACCCAGCGGTCCTTAACCGGAGTACCCAAGATCCTAGAATATCCCATAGAATAGTCCTCTAAAATGTCTAAGTGTTGTACTAGTCGTTCGAGCTGATCTGAGTGCTCGACCTTGACCGTAGCTGAAACACTCACCGGCATATTGCTTCCTGCTCGTGACTTCGGCTTGATTAACTCCTGTCGTTCTTCCTTAAGTGGAATTCTTTTATTCAGATTTTGACCCATACAGTTAGTCGCTCCGCCTGTTGGGGTCGTCTTTGGACTAGCTCGATGGGCGGATCTCGCCAGTTTGCAAAATTGAGAAATCTGAGCATCTTGGTCGAGGGGCGAACCCTTTATGGTGAGGTGATGATTTGACGCTTCGAGAGCCATACCTGACTGTTACGTCAGTTTGAAATGACGTCAATGCATCATAATGGCGCACGTTCCCTATACATTACATCGTTTCCTGTGACTCTTCTGTTTGGAGTTAATGTGGCGGCGTTTGGCTTTCCCGCTTAGGGTGCGTGTATTCTTATAAATAGAGAAGAGAACTTTTCGTTTGGGTTGTTGTGTTTCTTAATCATTCGAAAACACCCAGGCTTTTCTATTCTCCTTCTTTAGATTCTTATGTCTCCATCTCTCTTCTTCTAAAGTTTCTTGCCATTGTTACCCCTTTCACCTTAGCACTCCTCATCTACGCCAACCAGAGAAGAAATGGCTAATGCATCTTCTAACTCCGATAGATTCGCCGGTACCGTTGCATCGGAAACGGATATGCCTTCTCATGAAGAGGGAATAACCATTGCTGAAGATGAGAATTTCCTCACTGTGGATGAGATAATTCCACGCTCGGGGAAAGCCATGAGTGATTTTAAGAACTTTCCTGACGACGATCCTGAGCCCGTCGTTTCCGAAATGGATATTGCGGTGCTTGCTGCGCTTAAGGCTAAGTGGAGGATTCATGACCATGTTGAACTCATTCCCGCGGGTAATGACGTCTTACAGATACATCGCCCGGGGTATTGCGGGTTTTATGCGTACCTGTTTGTCATCGGTTACATACTTCCCCTTCCTTCCCTGGCGGAAGACTTTTGCACTATTATGGTGTATGCCCATCTCAGCTCTCCCTGTATATATACAAGCTCTTCCTCATGCTTATCAAGTACGCGGAACTGGCTGGCTAGGGGGTTTCTCTCTGTCACCTACTTCACCTCTTCGTACCAAGTTTTTACAAGGGTACGATGATACACCTTCGCCACCGTGGGACCAAGGGCCTGATGGTGAAGATGGATGACAAGATTAATCGTCTCTTTTGGGAAAACTTCTTCTTTGTGAGGACGGAGCACGTAATGTCGAATCCTTCCCCGAGGAGTGGAATTATGCTCGTAAGTTTTTCTCCCTAATGGTTGTTCGTTGTCCCTTTCTGGTGATCTGATTGTTTTTTTCCCTTCTTATTTTGTTTGCAGCCGAGAAGCACCCTCCTTCTCTAGTCGCTGATATCCACGATTGGGTGAGCCATGTCTTGCCCCACACGATGGGGATTCGTGAGTGGTCGTTGTTCCATGAGAGATTTGGGCGCAGACCTTCTTCCGATGAGTCATTCCGTCCTTCCTTTAGAAACTTTGCCCTTCGTTCCGTCCTTTCTTCCCTCCTGTTTCTTTTTTGTTTTAAGCTTCTTTCGTTGGTAGGTCTGAGGGCCACGAGGAGGGCGAGGGCTCCCATTCCTGCTTTCCGTCAATCGAGTTCCTCGATCAGAGCTGTACCAATTGCGGCTGCAGGTGAGAGTGCTCAGGCCGCCGCTACTTTGCAGACTACAGCCTAGCGCGGACTCGGCCGCCAAGATGATTCTCCCTTGGTGGGGGTTACGGCTCCCGTAGTTCATTTGGTGGACGAGTCATCGCAGGGCGAAGACAAAGAGGCTCCGTTAAAGAGGCAGTGGATAGTGGCTGATGGGGTGACCGGGATCGAGGGGCCTTCGGTAGGTGATCCCATGTTGGATGTGTTCGAACCAGATGGTGGTACTAGTTTGGGCGTGGAGACCGTGCCCCTCTCGGGCATGGAGGTGGTGCCTCTATCGGGCGTGGAAGCAACTTTCTTAGAAGGAGGGCAAAGTTCAGAGGATGCTGCGGAAATTCTGAGGAGCCCATCATCTTCGCAGCGGGCCAATGTTCCCTCTTCGGCTAGTGAGAGGGCACAGGGAGTGGTTATAGATGACTATGAATCCAGCTCTGATATCGATCATGAGGACGTAAGAATGTTTGAGGAGGGGTTCACTCGGGTCGAGGTGAGAACGGATGGTGGTTCTCGCTTGATCGAAATTCCTTCGGATTGCGATTTGTTGGAGGATACGGTGAGCCGGTTGCCCCACTTCGCTCCTCTTTGCTCCGCTGCCGAAAATAGGGCCCTTCAAGAGCTCAGCGATACCGACCTGTCACGGGGCGTTACTAGGATGGCTTTGAGGGTGAGTTCTTTATTGTTTTCTTCGTTTCGCGCCTTCACTTTTGCTGATTTCTGTCCCTTTCTTTTTTTCTCTTTTCTTTCTTCAGACTTTTATCTTGGAGACTGAGAGTGCCCGTGGGGAGGAAAAATGGGCTGCTGTTTTTCATGAAACGGTTTTGAAGTACCACCGATATCGTGACAAGTGTCTTGAGATGCATGTGCGGCTCAGAGCAGGCGACAATCTTCAATCCCTTAGGGAGGAGTTGGACCGGAAGGATGAGGACCTAATGCGGTCCATTGGCAGATGCATCGAACTCGAGGGGTTGCTTAGGGCCAAGGAAGAAAAGCTCGAGGTAGGCAAAGGGGTCGTGGCTGAGTGTGTCGATCTTCTGGCGAAGGTGGTGGACCTGCGAACGGAGCTTGAGCAAAGTGCCATTGGAGTTGTCGGTCTGCGTGTCGAGTTGGCGGAGAAGGTGACTGAGTTGGAAGGGAAGGTGACTGAACTGGAGGGGGCTGAGGGAGCCTGAGTAGCGGCCTTGGCGAGGGCAGCGGCACTGGAGGATTCTATCTATGTCCTCAAGTTTGAACGAGCAACTGAGATGGAAACCGCCGCACTAAGGGAGGGACGGCTCGATGAGCGAATTGGTTGGCTTGAGAGAGATGTCTCGAACCTGGGCGATCAAGTTGTTGCTCTCGATACAGAGAGGGCACGGTTGTCGGCTCAGGCTACTTCTCATGCCTCTACCTGTGTTGACGTTCCTCTCTATTTGTACGATATGTGGATCCACGATGAGGCTTTGCGGGATATATATAAGGGTTTGCTGATGGCGGGGAATGTTCCTGAAGCCGCGTTCGAAGACGTTCATGCTAAAGCACGTGAGTACCGGCTTGCCTGCGGCTATGACCCTGCGACATGGAGGCCGGTGAAGATGAAGAGGCCGAAGACGAGCTTACTTTTGTTGATAAATATGCTGATAGAGGGGGCGACGGTGGAGGCGAAGCCGTTGGACCAAGCGTGGAGAGTGGTGACGGCACGGGTGGAGATAATGCAGCATGAAGCCTTTGTACTTAATTTTTCTTTTTGTACTTAGTTTTTTTTTTTTGTTCTTCTCTTTGTCCTTTTCTTTTTGTGGGGGCACCCTTTTGTCCCTTTGTAAGATGTTTATTTTCTTGGAATGGAACAACTAATTTGTCCTCTGTTGTGCGTCTTTGGACCTTTTCTCTCTTTTCCTTTTTTGATTTTTTTTTGTTGCAAAAGTCCACGACTTTCAGTTGGTGGGACGTGAGTTTATTCGAGCGAGGTCGGTTCAGGCTTTGTTTGACGATGATCGGGGGCTGTGTGGGCGTGAATTCGAACGAGATCGAATATAACCCGTAGTTAATTCGAGCGGGGTCAATTTTAACTTATTGTTAACTCGAGTGAGGTCGAAGTCAACTCTTTTAATTGATGATGATCGGGGGTCGCATGGGCATGAATTCAAACAAGGTTGTATATAAGTCGATTCGAACGATGTCGAATGCGGGATTTGAAAAATGATTCGAGCGGGGTCGAATATAAGTTTTCTGTGTTAATTCGAACGAGGTCTAATGCAAGTCAATTCGAATGAGGTCGAATGTAAGCCGATTCGAACAAGGTCGAATGTAGACTTGGAAAATAATTCGAGCGAGGTCGAATGTACATTTCATGTGTTGTCGTGAAGTGTAAACTTGGTGGAGTTATGTAGGAATACCATATACTGCTTCGTTTATTTATTCGTTGGAGAATATTATATGTTTCTGCTCAGTTCGTACATACATTTGAGACGTCCTAGTCTATCTAGCCCCTTCATTGCTCGACCTGAAGAAGTAGTTGATAGGCCGGGCGATGAACTTAACACTTAAGCTTTGAGACGTCCTAATCCGTAGTTAATTCGAGCGAGGTCGAATTTAACTTGTTGTCAACTCGAATGAGGTCGAAGTTAACTCTTTTAATTGATGATGGTCGGGGGCCACGTGGGCGTTAATTCAAACGAGGACGAATATAACCTGTAGTTAATTCGAGTGAGGTCGAATTTAACTTGTTGTCAACTCGAACAAGGTCGAAGTTAACTCTTTTGAGTGATGATGGTCTGTGGCCGCATGGGCGTGAATTCGAACGAGGTCGAATGTAACCCGTATTTTATTCGAGCGAGACTGAATATAACTTGTTGTTAACTCGAACAAGGTCGAAGTTAACTCCTTCAGTTGATGATGGTTGTGGGCCGCATGGGCGTGAATTCGAACGAGGTTGAATGTAACCCGTAGTTGATTCGAGTGAGGTCAAATTTAACTTGTTTTTAACTCGAGCGAGGTCGAGGTCAACTCCTTTAGTTGATGATGGTCGTGGGCCACATGGGTGTGAATTCGAACGAGGTCGAATGTAACCCGCAATTGATTCGAGCGAGGTCCAATTTAACTTGTTTAATTGATGCAGTGTCGCCTTGGCAAAGATGCATGTGAGCTTCATGCACTTATTCTTTGCCTACATATATCGAAGAGATTTACATATTTTCTGGGCTGGAAATCCAGTCCCAGTCTATATGGTCTCTTGGCGTCGTCGGATTTTTTTTCTTCATGATGTTCCGTATCAATTTATTGGAGGATTCTGCTTGCCCGTTGCCTGCTGGGTGGTGCGGCATGGAGAGTATTCTTGTGATATGCTACTACTCGAGAATTTGACATCCTTTTTCTTGATGAGTTGGGGTCTGTTTCCGCAAATGGACTTTTTTGGGGAGGCCAAAGCGGCACACCATATATATATATATATATATATATATATATATATATATATATATATACGACGGCGATCGTTCCCTGTTCGCGTATCCGAGAGAATGCTCCTTCTTCTATCCCACTTAGAAAAATGGTCAGTTAAAACCAAATGAAATCGTTTGTTACTTCAATTTGATCGGTCAACGAGTAGAGGGGGGGTGACTACGTTCCCTTCTCTGGTTATGATTTCAGTGGCTGCTATCAGTTTGACAAGGTCGCCTGCTTCGACGTTCTATGCTCGAGGAGTTTGGTCGAGCTGACATTCATCGAACTCGGATAACATCTTGTGGATCTTTGACTTGATGTTTTTACAGCCTCCGTTTTTCGATTTGGAAAGTCCCTGCGACTTGATTGACAACGAACCGAGAGTCGCGTCGTGGAACGACTAGTTTTGCTCCATGCTTGAGTGCTAGCTTTAGATCCGATCTCAACCTCGTGCTCAGCTTCGTCGTCAGTCGAATCTGAGCATCTTACGGGTTGACAACTTACCTCGCCTATCGGAATCTCGAATTTGAGTCCCAGTCCAATCCAATCCAGGTGCACAAAAATAAAGGAAATGTAAGTCATACCGTAAACGTACGTGCATGACAAGTTTCTTATTTCAAAGAATTACATAACAGGCTATCATCCCTCTCTCTTAGAGAGAGCAGTATGTATAAGGTGTAAATTAGTGTATGGCGTTAACATGGCGATAGGATTGTGCACTTGCTCAGTACGTAATGGCCGTAATCCCACTCTAACAATTTACACTCACGACATACCAAAATCATTACTACAGATTTTCATATGGATATCTAACATAATCTCGATTTCATGCACAAATCTAATCTTGATTGGTCTGGCTATTTCAAGAGCTTGTTTACAAATTTTTCAAGTTTGCGTTTGTAACGAAATGATGAAGCTACGACGCACGGGAAATGGAACTAGAACCGAATTTAGATCTAGAGAAAACTAAAACTTTGGCTAGAAAATCCTCACAGACGGCGCCAAATTGTTTGACCAAGAAGTTTTGAGCCTTTTTTAATAAACTAATTAAATAAGGAGATAGAGGATAAATCCTAGCCTAAGATAATTAATTCTAGATCTGAGATTAAAAACAGGAATAAACAGGCATAGTGTAACACAAAAATCGTTTATAGTCTCGATTAAATTCCATAATATAAGAAAAAGACGGTGGCTTGAATAATATCAAATGATAAAGAAAAGTAAATAAAGGAAAAGATTCACCCAATTTCGGGCTAGATAGATCTTCAAATTGTTTGATAAAGTTGAACCATAGTCGAATACAAGGATCCTAAGATTTCTCTTCCTTTTGGCGAAGAGCCTGAGGTCATCGACCATCCTCTCTCTAAGAGAGATATCTCTATGTGTGTGTGTTATTAGCCCGCTCTTTGTTTCCCTCTCTCCTAATATTTATACAAAACACTTTCCTTACCCTGCGGTCCTTAACCGGAGTACCCAAGATCCTAGAATATCCCATAGAATAGTCCTCTAAAATATCTAAGTGTTGTACTAGCCGTTCGGGCTGATCTGAGTGCTCGACCTCGACCGTAGCTGAAACACTCACCGGCATATTGCTTCCTGCTCGTGACTTCGGCTTGATTGACTCTTGTCGTTCTTCCTTAAGTGGAATTCTTTTGATCAGATTTTGACCCATACAATAATCTATAAATTATTGGGAACCTCAATTTGAAAATAAAAAGGGAAAGAGAATTTCGAGTGCCAATATTTCTTTTAATATCTTTTCTTAAATAAGGTAGGAGATAATTTCTATATTATTTTATTTATTATAGAAGAAATTTGCAAGCACGCACAAGTAGGGAGAACATAAACATAAAAGTTGGATTTAAATCTACACTTCGAAGGAATCAATTAATCAAAATTTCAAACGAAAGACCTCATGATCTCAAGCTCCCCTTTGGAGTAAGACAAATACTCATTAAACCGCAGTCAGAATTTATATAATAACAAGGTGGGAACCTAATTGTTGTCTTTTTGGACAAAAGTGATATTAATGTGTGGAAAAAAGAAACAGTTATACTTCTATATATAACGCGGAAATTGTCCGTGCTATATTTTAACGGTGATTTCATCCGTTAAGGTATAGCGCAGTAAATTAACGCGTTATACCTGTTTAGCGCATAAATTTACGGCGCTATACACTGACGATTTGACTGCTAGGTATAGCGCATAGAATTAAGGCGCTATACCTGTATAGCGCATGAAATAAGCGTGCTATGCCTGTTTTTGGGCCCAGCAATAAGTTAATTGTACTTTAATTAAGTTAAGTTTTAATGTTTGTGTTTGTGTTGTAGTATTATTATAAATAATGAACGGAAAAATAAAAAAGTAATGCGCATATTATATAAAAATTGTTGTTATTATTTACATAAAATATTATTTACAACAAATACAAAAAAAAAAAAAAATTCAACGTGTCCCGACAGAATTATGTGTATAAATAGCGCGGTTAAATACTACATTATGTGTGTTGTCTTGTTGTTCATTAAAAAGCTGCCCAACTGACAAAAGGTTATTTCGTACCTGTTAGAATCTTGAACACGCAAAGCATAGCGCGGTTATATAGTACGTTATGTTTATATATAGCGCGGTTAAATACTACGTTATGTGTGTTGCCTTGCCTATAAATAACGGGTTATTCTAGCTATTTTATGCGCTCAACAACAACTAATAGCAAATCTTTCAAGAAAAGCAAGGTTTTTTTAACGCACTCACAAATGGCTCAACCTCTTTATGCACCAAGGTGCGAGTGCGGCAAAAAATGCATGATCGGTAGTTGTTGGGATAATGGTGAAGTTGGACGCCGCCACTGGCACTGTATGAGCAAGTTTTATAAGGTTCCCGACGAACCTATTTACGATTTTGAGTTATGGGTTAATGAACCCTGTTATCAGGAATACTACAAAGAATCATTGCAGTATCTTAATAATTTGTGTTTAAAACAGTGGGAACGTGAAAAACAACATAAACGGGAACTTGCGGAGGTGAAGGCGAAACTGAAAGAGATGGAAGAAGAAAAAAATAGGCTGGAGAAACAAATTAAGTGGTTGAAGCAGAGAATAATGGGCGGCAGGGACTAAACATTGATATGTATGTGTTTAGTGTACTACTTTATTTTTATATCTACGTGTCATTTATTTTCATTAGTTGTACTGAACTTTAATTAAGTTAGTTGTATTGAACATTATTTTCATCAGTTGTACTGGAAGTTAAGTTTTAATGTTTGTGTTTGTGTTGTAGTATGAAACTAACTAATGAACGGAAAAATAAAAAAGTAATGCGCATATTATATAAAAATTGTTGTTAATGTATACAAAAGTATTATTTACATCAAATACATAAAAAAAAGGAAAGAAAATCAATGTGTCCCGCATGCAGTGTGCTTCAACGCAGCCGCAGGCCTGAGGCGCATCCCATCCCGCCCGGGTACGCTATCGGGATCGTCATCATCAAGTCGCCTCCTTATAGCCGGATGCGCCGCAAGATGATCATCAGTGGTGCTGGCAGGATTGGTAGAAGGGGTCGTCGGTCTAGTAAAAACCTACATAAGAATAGAAAGCTCAGTATAGGAAAGTATATAGTAAGTCACAACAATTTAAATTGTCTTACCACGATCTCGTCGGGCTCCTGAATGTAATCATCTATCGCATCCACTTCAGCATCGCACGAAGCCTTAAGAAGGAAATTAATAAAGTTTTGGAAAATAAATGAGAAGAATAAAAACAAATTTAAATTCAATGCTAAGAAAACCATACCTACGCCTGTGATGATGAGCCATAACTCAGCCGGATCCCACTATGTAAATCTCGGGTCGGCCGATCCTCAGCAGCGGTAGATGGGTCTGGGAAGTATGTATCCCAATCCACTCTAGGAAGGTCTGTGCTCGCGATCAATAATGGACCTGACAGGGTCACCTGCGAATTCCCTGGAGTGAGATGCATCCTAAGGCTGTATGACGGCATGTCCGTCTCATGTAGGCCACCAGGCAGATTAGAAGCAACATCATCAGCAGGGGCCTCAACGCCCCCTTGCTGGGGACCCCCTCCTCTCCACCCACCACCACGTCGTCCGGCACCCCCGCCTCGTAGGGCACCACCACCTCGTCGGGCACCACCACCTCATCAGGAACCACCACCTCGTGCGACACTAGGGCCTCGCCCGTATCGATATGGCTCGACATAATCAGGCTTATGTCCCAAGCGCTGATCCTTTTAGGCTCGCTGCAGTGCCCGGGCAGCCAACTCTACAAATCGCCGGTCGTAATCCTGCAAGGCGGCCGCAGGATCGCCGACATGATCCTGCATCTGCAGTCCCATATAATAGACTATATGTAGTCCAATAGCCTGCACAACGTATAAAATATAAACTACATATATTGCACTACGTTACAGTTATATAATTAATAATAACAGAAAACATATCAGGGCCTCGTGTCGCCCGACGTATGGAACGTACTGACCTCTATCCTGATGTGTGGGATTCCCGATAAAAAGTCGGGTAATGTGGCGGTACCAGGACATATACATCTGAATAGTTTCCGCCTGGATCTATGTAGGTGGGGGCGGAATCATGCGATCTCGTTGGTCCCAAGTATGGACCTGCGTCGCTACCCATGCTATAAATGCGTCGTCCGCCCTGGAACGATCATCCCTCTAATAATGTGTAGGCTCCCATATAGGCCTACTCGGTATATACTGCGGACGGCCAAACTGGCGAAGTACCCGCTCCGGGGCATGATGCTCCACAATATCGAGGCATATCAGCGGGGATGAAGTGCTCCAAATCAGTCGGTTGGCCGAGCAACATTAATTGTATGTTTAATCTGTAAATTAAATAATTAATTTTTTGACTTATACAATTTTTAGAGTTATATCATATTTAATTGGACAGGGTATACATATCTACTGGGTTCCAGGCTCGATATTTGAGGCCTAGTAGCACCAAACTATCATGAATAATTATGTGTGTCAATTTTAAGATTTTTATAATTTCGTGTGTTTGTTTTATAATTGTACAAAGTATATACCTATGGGTTCCAGGCTCGATATTTGAGGCCCAGTAGCACCAAACTATCATGAATAATTATGTGTGTCAATTTTAATATTTTTATTATTTCGTGTGTTTGTTTTATAAATTTAATTTTTAATTTTTAATAATTTAATTGTACAAAATATATATACCTATGGGTTTCAGGCTCGATATTTGAGGCCCAGTAGCACCAAACTATCATGAATAATTATGTGTGTCAAATTTAATATTTTTATAATTTCGTGTGTTTGTTTTATAATTTGAATTCTTAATTTTTAATTATTTAATTGTACAAAGTTTGTATTTTCATCTACCAGTATAAGAGACACTTAAACTACATGGATTCTACGCTAAATTATTAATTAACATTTTTATTAATAGAAAATATTATTTCTCAATTTTATATTTTTTTTAGAACGCTAATATCTAAGTCCGAAAAAATATAATATACTAGTTTCGCAAATAAAACACAAAACGACATGGAAACACATTCAAATCAACTAATATGCATTATTATACAAGTTTCGACATAAAAAAATCGAAATACCTCGATTATGATTTTCGAAAAGTAAATTGGTTGAAAATTTGAGTCTGAAAGAGTGAAACCACAACAATACGTTGCTCTGCTACGATGTGAGACATACGTTCTTAGCGTTTTGTGTGACGGGTAGGGGCCACAAATTTTTTTTTGAACACGAAAAGGGGGGGGGGGTCAGAATAGTGGGGAGAAATTAAAAAATGGGGGAGGAGAGTTCTGGTCACGGGGAAGAAGAAGGAGATTAAAATAAGGGGGTATAGCGCGTTGTTTTTACGCGTTATACTAGTATAGCGCTTGAATTCTATGCGCTATACCTGGCGGTCAAATCGTCAGTGCATAGCGCTGGAAATCTGTGCGCTAAACATATATAGCGAATTAATTTACCGCGATATACCTTAACGGCTGAAATCACCATTAAAATATAGCGCGGACAATTTCCGCGTTATATATAAAAATATAACGGTTTTTTTCTACACACATTAAAGTAACTTTTTTAATTGAATTTAGATTTTTCGTACAAATTGTGGTCCTTTCACTATTTCACAACATACCATAATATTTTTATTATTCTTGAACATTAAAAATTGACTCGAAAAACTTCAGTTTCCAGTGAATTCGTGCTAGCCGTACAAACAAGAAGCAAAAAACACAAAAGCACACCCGGTGGGACTCGAACCCACAATCGCCTGATTAGAAGTCAGACGCCTTATCCATTAGGCCACGGGTGCTGTTGTTTCTTAAAGCGCCAGCTAAGAGCTTAAAAAAGAAAGCAAGTCTTAATCCAATCAAATTTTAATGTTTACCCGCCTCCATCATCAATCATCATTTGCTTGCAGTGGCGAAACCAAGAAATTCAGCCGGAGTGTTCAAAATTTAAATATTTTGCCAGTGGACTATGTAAGGTGTTCAATTTATTTATTTTTAATTAATACTCCCTCCGGTCCAAAATAAGTGATATTTTGGCCTTTTTTGTGGTCCAAAATAAGTAATTTTTTCAGATTTCAAGAATGGATTAATTATTTTTTTTTCTACATTGCCCATGAAGTAAATAGTGTTGGAGTATGTGTTAGGAGTGTTTATGTGGGATAGTAAAGGTTAATATGGTCAATTTCATTGCTAATTAATGCTAAAAGGTGAATTTCTTAATCTGTGTGAAAACAGCCAGAAAATCACTTATTTGGACCGGAGAGAGTAACAAGTAACATTTTACCTTATACTTACTATAATTTTTCGACGAATGATATTTAATTGACCACCCTTGGACCAACACAGCTTCGCCCTTGTTCGCTTGGTCGAATCGAGATATGACCCAACGTGAGTGAGCAAGTGAAGACATTGGTAAACGAAGAGCTTTGGCTTCTCCAACTCCATGTGTTGAAATAAGGAATGTCTGGTTTTGATTATACATCGAATTTAACTATCCTCTAAAAATGTGAGAATTAGTTCAAAGTAACAATAAAGCATCCATAACATGAGAAAAAATACAATCTAAGAAATGCCAAAAAGATTTTGAACACTCGCAGACCGAAAACGTCCGATGCCGTATTAGGTTCTCACCGTTCAGTAAGTTATTGAATCAAACAAAGCAACACTTAATATAATATAGTGTAATTTCGAAGCCATTTATCTCACAATGCATTCAGCTTTACATCAAATAAAAAAATGGTGAGATATCTAAACTCTCACCAGCCAATTTTGGAGATTCAAAAAGGTTAAGTTATTACTTGGAAAAGTTCTCAGTGCATCCAAACCAGTATCCGCTTTCACCCGACACCTCAAACCCCCATAAAGACATCGCATGCCGGTTTGTTCCTAAAGAATCAGTAACGAAAACCACTAAGGCCGAGATCTTTGCTCTCTTAGAGCAGAGTGACACTTCAACCGCTTTACCAAAGGTTTGCTAAATCATGAAGTTACCCGTAAAGTAACTCGCATTTGGTGTAAAATCTTTTGCTACAAGCAAAATACCACAAGAGAATAGCCCAAATCAGAGAAATCACAGTGCAGCATATCGAAAGGAAAGCCCATATACCCATTAGCACTTCGGACAGACCAAATGACAGAACATCCGAATTACAACATCACGCCAATGTTCCAGGTACAACCTAAATGTCTATCCATCTCACTTGCAAAAACACTACCAGTATATTCCAAACAGCTTGAAGAAAAAAGGACAATCTAATAGATGAACAAATGACAACCTGAAAATATCAGAGCCCCGGCAGCAGGTCTAAAAAATGATACAAGAAGCTTTCATAGAGAAGAATAGAATGAATGATAACAAAATATTAAAAGACATTACAGGCTTTCCTTCATTCAGTGCCTGATAACTGTTGTTGACAAGTCTCCAGTGACACTACATCAACCTATGACACAATTTACTATTGACTACTGTCACAACTCACAAGATAGGATACATGATGCTTACACCGTCAGCTATTATAGATTTTCTAAACGTGAGTAGCAAAAAGAAGTTACGTGTATGAGAACTGAACCAAGAAGCTTCACTTGGTAGATTCTTTAAAGAAATTGAAAGACCTGCAGACAAGCAGCACATCCTAGACAACTCTGCTCTGCCTTCCCTCAATTTGCAGTTGTCTTTGACATGGCCTGCTTGATAGCCTCAGCATATGTCCTGTGTTGGTAGGTGAGTGTGGATTCAAGCAAGTCCCATAGGGATGTCTTTGGGTTCCAGCCTGGTCAGACAACAATCAAAATATCAGATTATTCTTGACCTGCAGAATGTCTGAATTAATCAATAGATGAGAAAACACATACATACCAAGCTGTTTGTTGATTATAGTCATATCTGGAATTCTCTTGTCACTGTCATCGTACCCCTCCCCATAAAATTCTTTAGAACTTACATCAATGGTGGGCGTTTCAAGAGAAGATTCTCCACTCACCTTCGAATAAACCTGTTATGCAAGAAAAGGCGCTGAAAAACATAGACGGTGGGTGGATGCTGTGCTGAGATGTAGAACTAAAACAAAGCCCCACAGCAAGAAAAATTAAGGGAAAACAAAAAAGGCAATCACTCAATTCACCTGAGTCATCATTTCAGCAAGCTGCCGCACAGTAACTTCATTGTTAGGATTGCCCACATTAAAAATATGGCCATTTGCCCTTGCAGGATTTTCCTGATAGAGAAAAAAGTGAATCAGCATATATATATTTATGCACCTGAAAAATTCAAATGAAAGAAGATAGAGGTCAAACTCACAATCATCAAGAGAACAGCTTCAATGGCATCCTTGATATATATAAAAGTTCTCTGTGATTCCCCACCGTCGACTAGTTTCAGTGGCTCACGTCTTAAAAGGTTCTGAAACAGAGAGGGAAAATGAAATAATAGAGGTGAGATACAAGATTATATGCAAGTTTAAATGCAATACAAACAAATTATAAATACAAATCATTTCATACATTACTAAAGCAAGCTAACACTCTTGGAACACCCTCACTTGGACCATCAATGCCAGGTATGAAATCCATCCTGGGACCAATCCAATTGAACGGCCTTACAATTGTGAATTCTAAGCCATTCTCAGCACCCTCAGCTGCAAAATAATACGGATAAGAATTTTACTAGAGAATATCAAGTATTAAGACAGACAACCAGGCAAAACATCGCATACCATATATCAACCTCTCAATCAATTGCTTTGCACAGGCATATGACCACCTCTGCTTCTCAATAGATCCAAAAATGCAAGGGGAGGCATCTTCCTTAAGCACATAGTAAGCAGGATCCTAACAGATAATCAGAAGAAAGATTTAAAACATCTCCAAAAATGTGAGGAGTATTGGATCATCCATGATTCTACAACAAAAGTTAAGCATGTCGTGGGATGCACAAGATTGAATGATTCCTCATCCATTTAGATTCAACCTGTATGATGATCCATGCAACATACAAGAAAAAACACATTGTCTGTCCTTGTAAATCGCTTAGCAATTACCAACTTCACAACTACCAAGGACAGTGTATCAAAGATGATTTTAAATATATAAGCTCACAAATCTACACAAATCTTTAATATCAAAAACTCCCTTAACTTCATAATTACCCTGCTTTTCCTTTTCAGGTGGGGATATGGAGAAGCAGCATGGAGGAAAAGACAAAATAAAACCACAAGTTCAAGATCTTTATAGAATAAGTTATCTACCTAGAAAATTTATGGAACAAAGCAACTTAAACATTGGATACAAGGGGCCAGTACAAGTATGTATACAAATACCAAACAACATAGTGGAAATTAATGGACATTTATAAGGATAGGACACGAACTCCATGGAAACAACAAAGCGAGTTTCACCTTAGGTGTTGCATTAAATATGGTATAAAATACGTTGTTAGTCTTTCTCACCTGCCGCAATGGGCTGTCCTTGGGTAAAAAGGCACCTATCGTTTTCCCATAAACCTCACAGGTGGAAAAGTGAATAAGACGCTTTCCATTTTCTGAGCAGTACTTCACCTGTATTAATCAATTCACATCAACTTCACACTCTAAATAATCATCCAGATCAAAATTGTATATATCTCAACTGGATTCATTTCCAATAACAACCAACTGCATAGCAAAATATGAGCCCCAAAAAAAAGGCAAAAGTGAAGTTAAAAAATGAGAGATGCCTACCACTGGAAGAGCATCAATGAAGTTGCTGTAAATAGTGTCAAGTGGACGAGTGTTGTAATCCGCTGGAGTGCATATTGCGGCAAGATTGATGGTCTACATCACAAGAAAAGCCAAAAAGTCAGCACCAGTCAAAGAATTGAGCGGACCAACATTTAAAAATTGGAGGAAAAAGTGTCGGTGCATAAAGTAGTCCATAATTAAAGCAAGACACACGAAAATTAATATAAAACAATCCGAAGATAAGATTAAACAATATAATCAAGGACATATTAAGCTTTTTTTATTTGAGAAATCTGTGCAACTTCTCTAAAGAAACACGAGAATGATGAAATTCAGATCCAATAAGATCTATAGATCCAATAAATGAGTAATCAAATACTTAATTCAGAATAATACGTTTTAATATCTCGCAAGGATATTAATAGAACAAAATATGAATCTAAGAATTTCGCAAGTAACAAAATTTCATATTAACAACACGAAGATCCATTATTCATATAATGAGAAGCAAAAATGGAGTGAAATTACCAGATCTGCCATCTTGATAAGGCCTTCAAGACGAGAATCGTTCTTGATGTTGATGCGGTGGAACTGGATGCGATCAGCCCAGGCGAGCGTAGCCGGTTCGAGAAGATGCTTGATCTTGTCATTGTAAACGTCGACGGCGAGCACCTTATGCGGCGTCTCCGACATTAGCTTCTCACATAAATGCGAGCCAATAAAGCCTCCGGCACCAATCATACATATCGTAATTGGCTTTATTGGATTTCCATCCAGATCTACTCTTCCTGCCATTTCCAAAATTCTCTCTCTCTCTCTCTACAAAATTTCTTCTTCTACTTCCTCAACTTTCTCTAAGATATAGATCGTTTGATTCCTGGGGAAAAAATGGGGCAATGACGGTGAAGGAAGGGGGGATATTTAAAGGAAGTAAAAGGAGGGAGGAGAGAAGAATTTGGCAGTGTGTGTGGCTGTGGCCAGACTGCATACATTTGCCTATGTACGCGCTTCATAATATACACACGGAAAATGTTGTGGCCACTGGATTATCTCTTCCTTTTATTATTCTCTGTCCAGTTGGTTTTTAGTTACTATAACTTAGATTTTTTTTCTCTCAATAGTCAATACTTGCCACTAATTCTCATGTATAGTTTTTTTAACCGGACAGGCTTATTGTTTATTTTTCTTAATTAGTATGCATAAATTATATACAATTATATATATATATATATATATATATATTACACATAAATTATACTTGTAATTATATGTCCGTTAACTTTTTTTAGTTTAAGTGGTTAGATTAATGACTATTTAAGTTAATTTTTCCAAAAAAATAGAAAAATGGCCATCATGAAGTAAATTCTTAATTAGGCTGAGGCTATTACTAGCTAAATGCGAGAGGCTCCACAGGCGGAGGCGTGTCTGGGTAGAAACTATGAGTTTAGTTGAACACGTAGTTTTCACTCATGCCCTATAATTTTATTCAAAAAATTATTAAATATATATTAATAATAAATTTTGAATCTATTAAATTAGATAAAATACAATAAAATTATGAATCTGAACCAAGTTTAAATTTTAGATCCACCTGACCTCTGCCAAAGGGTAGACGTGTTCACTCGGGCACTTGCTCTCCATGATCATGTCATGTGAGCTAATGAGCTGTCCATTTTCATGCTCACTTAGCTCATCTTTTGGGAATAAAAAGGTCATCGGCCCGTGCAAGCACCACCGACACACATACCAGTACTACCAATGTCTCAACTAAAAAGAAAAAGGTTTAACAAAGTAGTACTCCTACAACTTATGCATATTGATAGCACTATTTAACAGGTACACTATTATTTGGTTAGTGTGCATACGTAAGTCCGAAAGGGAACTCGTCAATTCTATTACTCCAAACCCTCTCCTCCCTCAGGTGTGTTCAATATTGATCTCATAAAAAATTTGAAACATGATTAACAGGAAAATGACAAAAATGAAAACAAAATACATAATAATATTCAAGAGTGTATACGGGTAAAACCGGGGTAATCTATATTCCGAGTTTTCGGTGGTCAAACGAAACAAAGGCATGATTATACGGGGTCGCCACCGAGCTTGATAAGATATTACTTCTTCGATCCCAAAACTGTATTGGTAAAAAATAGACATTACACGTGTAATGTCTTAGATGACAAAACAATCTACGCGGAGCAATAGAAGAGTGACAGTTGGATGAGAGTTTAGAAAGAGGTACGGAACAAAGAGATACGGGGTAAACACCTACGAGATAATTAGAAGCAGAAGCTCTAGTCTAATTGAGGAGTTGAAGAGACACGGTCAGAATGAACCAGGGCAGAATAAATGGCAGATTCATAGATCTTCAATCAATGAGCTAAACGTTACAGAATCTTCACGCAACAGTTACGATTACCTATTGTAACGTTACATTAATGACATAAATATTCATTAATGCTCAATTACTAAGAGTAGACGTTATATTAAGAAATTTTCTGTAAAAGGGAGTAAGATCTCACTTGTATGGACACGTTCGAACCACTACTGAAATATATTTACATTTCTGTACAATTATTGTTTTCCTATTTTACAAGTCTAATTTCTATTATTGTTCTTAGTGAATTTTCTTGGTTATCAGAAGTCCGAGTACTTCTTAAAATAGCTTTGATTAAGAACTCAGTTCTTTGGTTAAACAAATTGGTTCCGTTACCGGGAATCTAAAATCCTTTTTTGCATTCCTAAATTATCTTTACTGAATCATGTCGAACAACAACGACAACAACCAACAGGCAACCGGAACTCCAATTACATCGCCTCAGGGAACCCCACGAGGTTCAAGAGACAATTCCCCGGAAAGATCCACAACTCGCAACAATGACCATATCGGAAATGAACAAACAGGAGAGCAAGACACTGTGAAGCAAATAGTTGCTGAATATGTGAATTAAGCTCTTCAAGCTTTCGTGAGGGGGCTACCAACTATACCACAATCTGGATTAGCTAATTCTGGAAGTAGAGGCACTCCAAACGAATCCCTCGAAGGGAGACCAGGTATGACTAATAATTCAGATTTACAATCTTTAATACTAACCTTGCAGAAACAGGTGAAGGAACAAAACGATCGTATCGAACAAATTCCTGGCGTCCCACTTGTCATCAAGGGGATTGATATTGACAAATACTCTCAACAACCATGGAAGCCAAGTGCATCACCTTTGCCGATTCCCAAAAAAATTAAAATGCCCGACATACCAAAATATGACGGGACAACTGATCCACGTGACCATGTTACTGCATTCACCACAGGAATAAAAGGCAATGACTTAACTAAGCAGGAAATCGAGTCTGTGCTGGTCAAAAAGTTTGGAGAAACGCTTACCTAAGAAGGATTAACGTGGTATTCTCTCTTACCCGAAAATTCTATTGAATCTTTTGCTGAGCTTGCAGATTCGTTTATAAAAGCACATTCCGGTGCACAAAAAGTGGACAAAAGAATGGAGGACATATTCAAAGTAAAACAGGGAGATACATAATTGCTTCGTGAATTCCTAGACAGGTTTCAACGGGAAAGAATGTTGTTACCAAGAGTACCTGACAACTGGGCAGCTATGGCATTTGCGAGCAATCTAAACAAAAAAATCTCTGAAGCCACGAGGAGACTCAAAGAAAGTCTACGAGAATTCCCAGCCCCGACGTGGAATGATGTTTATAACAGGTACAAAACCAAATTGCGAATTGAAGAGGATACCATAGCTCAATCGAAAACAGAAGCCAGGACAAGCTCTAGACGCTCAGAATCAGAGAGAAGAACTGTCAAAAATAGGTACGAGCCATATATGGGACCTTCAGGACGAGAAGCTCGTTCCAAATTTGAAAACCCACGGCATGATCACATACCATCAAACAGGGATTCAAGTTCATCATCATCAAGATCCGGAAAGGATCGAGATGAACGAAATAGAGGTAATAACACATATGCAAGAGTTGGAGACTATAACTTCAATGTAAGTACTTCAGAGTTAATTACAGCATTAAGAAATATGGGTGATAAAGTTCGATGTCCCAAAGAGATGAGATCAAATCCAAATAGAAGGAACCCAGACTTCTGGTGTGAATTTCACAACGACCATGGGCACAAAACATCAGAATGCAGGTTACTGCAAGGTGAGGTAGAACATTTATTAAAACAGGGCTATCTAACTGAATTGTTTAGTGAAAAGGGTAAGCAGGCATATATGAAGAACAGGCAGGAGCCCCCAAAACTACCGTCTCCGAAGAGAACAGTAAATGTGATAAATGGAGGAGAAGAGGTTAATGACGTGACCTATACCGCGGCAAAAAAGGCAACGAAGTTCGCAATAACCCACGAGAAACGGAATCGTGAAACCTTGGAGGCTGATAGCATAACATTTGATAATGCAAATGGGTTATTGATCCCACATAACGATGCACTGGTAATATCTTTACTTATACATGACACTAACGTGAGAAGAGTATTGATTGATGAAGGTAGTTCAGTTAACATCATTCTACTAAGAGTGGTGGAGGAGATGTTAATGGGAGACCAAATAATTCCAAAAGCACGTTCCTTATCCGGATTTGATAATTCTACTGTCATAACAAAGGGAGAAATTGCATTGAGTACTTATGCAGAAGGCGTCGTCAAAGAAACAAAATTTCAAGTTATTGATACAGACATGGCCTATAATGTAATTATGGGAAGACCATGGACATGACATGGACGTGGTACCATCCACTCTACACCAGGTTATCAAATTCCCTTCAAAATGGGGAATTCAGCAGATTCGAGGTGATCAACAAATTTCGAGGAATATCAATTCAGTAATGCACCCGAATAAAAAAGAAGAGGTGGAAGAATTAAAAGATGTGGGAGCAACTCAAACAGATATGGGAACAAATGATAAAGACACGGTGAATCAAATCACCACTGAGGTCACATCACAACATACAGACATGTATTCCAGGACCGATGTTATTCAAGAACCAGAAGAAAATGAAAACATAAAGACATGAAAAACTCGAAGTTGTTCCATTGTTTGAGAATAAGCCTGAACAAAGAATCCACATAGGAGCAAGGCTAAGCCCGACCAGAAGAGGTAAGTTAATTGAATACTTTAAATCTAATGCAAATTGTTTTGCCTGGTCCCATTCAGATATGACAGGTATACCCCAGAGGTAATGACTCATAAACTAAATGAAGCCCCATTATTCGTACCTGTCAAGCAAAGAAAAGGAAGCAAGGATCATTCGAGAATCAAGTGATCGATGAAGAGGTACAGAAACTCTTAAAAATCGGTTCAATACGCGAGGTAAAATATCCCAATTGGTTAGCTAATAATGTAGTGGTACCTAAAAGAACGGTAAATGGAGAGTATGCGTAGATTACACTGATTTAAACAAAGCAAGCCCAAAGGATTCATTTTCTTTACCGCACATAGATCAAATGATTGACGCCACTGTAGGTCATGAATTGTTAAGCTTTCTACATGCGTATTCTGGTTACAATCAAATAAAAATGGACCCCTTAGACGAGGAAAAAACTTCCTTTATTACAAACAAGGGGACTTACTGTTACAAAGTCATGCCTTTTGGCTTGAAAAATGCTGGAGCCACGTATCAAAGGCTAGTGACCAAGATGTTCCAGGAACATCTTGGGAAGACAATGGAGGTATACATTGATGACATGTTGGTGAAGTCAACACAGGCTAAAGACCACTTCCAATATCTTTCAACTACATTCGAGATCCTCCGCAGGTATAACTGAAACTAAATCCAGAAAAGTGCGCCTTTGGCGTCGAATCAGGTAAGTTTTTGGGTTTTCTCGTATCAAATAGAGGCATTGAAGTAAATCCTGCTCAAATTAAAGCTATAGAAGAAATACCTGATAACTCACGAGCAAAAAAGAAGTTCAAAGGCTGACAGGTAGGATCACAGCTTTAGGAAGATTCATTTCAAGATCTTCAGAGAAGAGTTTCAATTTCTTCTAAGTACTAAAGAAGCAGAATCAGTTCGAATGAACTGAAGAATGCCATCAGGACCTCAAAAACTTGAAGTCCTACCTATCAAATCCCCCACTACTATCCAAACCAAAGGAAGGGGAAAGGCTATATATTTATCTTTCTGTTGCAGAAATAGTTGTGAAAGCAGTCCTGGTAAGGGAAGACAAAGGTAAGCAGTCTCCTATTTACTACGTAAGCAAATCCTTACTGGATGTTGAAACTAGATACCCTCATCTAGAAAAATTAGCCTTGGCTTTAGTCATGGCAGCTAGGAAGTTAAGACCATACTTTCAGTGTCATCCAATTGTTGTTGTAACTTCATATCCTTTAATAAATATCCTGCATAAACAGGAACTGTCAGGCAGGTTGGCTAAATGGGCAATAGAACTAAACGAATACGACATCGTTTATCAACCTAGGACAACAATAAAGTCTCAGGTCTTAGTCGATTTTGTCATAGATTTTAATGCTAACATAATTCCTGAAGTAGAAAAGGAATTACAGATATTTACCAGAGCTAATAGAGGAACATGGACTTTATTTACTGACGGTTCTTCAAATGTTAAAGGAGCCGATTTAGGAATTGTCTTGATACCACCTTCGGGTGAAAAGATAAGACAAGCTATTAAATATTATCCCATCACTAAAAATGAAGCGGAGTACAAAGTTGTCATTGCAGGACTTGAATTAGCACGAGAACTCTCAATAGAGCAGATCGTGATCAAAAGTGACTCTCAACTGGTGGTAAATCAGATGCAGGGGACTTATACCGCTAGAGAAACTCTAATGCAACAATATTTGGAAAAGGCATGGGACCTAGTGAGGCAATTCTAGTCATGGAAGATCGTGCAAATACCCATAGAGGAAAATGCATAAGTAGATCGTTAGCTAACCTCACATCAGTTACCGATGTAACGAATAAAGAAAATGTTATTGTGATACACTTATTTCATTCAACAATCGACCAGGAACAGAACGAGGTAACATTTAATAATCTAACTTGGGATTGGAGAAACGAATTTGTAAATTTTTTGCAGAATGGTACCGTGCCTGAGGATAAGAAAGAAGCTCAAGCACTGCAACGAAAAGCTGCACGGTATTGCCTAGTTCGTGACACTTTATATCGCAAAATATTTGGTGGTCCACTAGCAAGGTGCCTCGGACTTAATCAAACTGAGTACGTGATGAAAGGAGTACACGAAGGACGCTATGGAAACCACGCATGTGGAAGATCACTAGTCAAAACTCTAATCAGAGTAGGGTATTATTGGCCAAAGATGGAAGAAGACGCTGAATATTTCGTAGCTAAATGCGATAAATGTCAACGCTATGCTAACAACATGAATCGACCCGCGGAACTACTACATCCGGTTATATCACCTTGGCCATTTATGAAATGGGGAATAGATATAGTAGGACCTCTACCCAAGCCAAAGGAAAGGTATAGTTTTTACTTGTATTAACAAATTATTTCTCAAAATGGGTAAAGGCATATGCTTTTAAACAGGTACGAGAAAAAGAAGTGAAAAGCTTCATTTGGCGAAGCATCATATGCCTCTTTGGTGTCCTAAAGGAAATTGTATGTGATAATGGCCCGCAATTCATAGGCTCGCAAATCACGGAAATTTTCCAAAGCTAGCAAATCAAACGTATCACTTCTTCACCCCGTGGCTAATGGGCAAGCTGAGTCAACGAATAAGATCATCATCAATAATTTGAAGAAACTATTGGAAAAATCAAGAGGAAATTGGCTTGAAGAGCTATCAGGAGTATTATGGGCTTATAGAACTACAACAACAACAGCCACGAGAGAAACCCCATTTGCACTTGTTTACGGCTCGGAGGCCCTAATACCAGTGGAAATTGGTGAACCAAGTACGAGATTCACAGTAGCAACAGAAGAAACAAACAACGACGAGTTGAGAACAAATCTGGATTTACTTGAATAAAGGAGAGAAGTCGTTTTAATTCGCATGGCAGCTCAAAAGCAAATCATAGAGCGGTATTACAATAGAAAAGCTCACCTCAGATATTTTAAAATTTGGGACTTTGTTCTCAAAAAGGTTTTCCAATCAACAAAAGAGGCTGGAGCAGGAAAATTAAACCCAAATTGGGAAGGACCTTATAAAGTGCGTGGTATTGCTGGAAAGGGTGCGTATGAGCTGGAAACCATGGACGACGGGATCTTAACAACAAGTTGGAATGCTATTCATTTGAAAAAGTATTATTTCTAAGCAAAAAGAGTACCCACGGTCAGGTATCATTACGTACGATTTTATTTAATACAGTTAAAGTTATACTACCAATTTTAGATGATAGGCAAAAAGCTAACCCATAACCAAATGATGATATTAGACCTGAATAAACACGAGGAAGTAACTGAATTCTCGGTCTAGGGTTACAACCTTTCTGATGGACATTTCAAAGGGTTAAGTAGTCATCATCTAAACTATATACCTTCGAGTCCCGTATGTTTTTCCTTTTCAAGAAAAGGACCAACAGGAAGGAGTAGTCAAGTGCTCGAGATTTCATTCTTCAAAGCTCAAACACTTGGGGGACTATATAATATGGAAGGCAAAGAAGACTATACAAAAAAGTCAAAGCTCAAGAAAGAAGACTAGCAAAAAGTCAGAGCTCAAGCTTGGAGACCTATTTTACCCAACAAATCAAAAGTTACGAGCGAAATCAAAGAGCTGAAGACTATTATACAAAGCCTAATTCAGAAACCTACAAAAAACATGCTCGTAAATATAAACGAATGTTTAGGTTAAAGGCAAAATTAAGTTACGGGTTGAAAATTGTACCCTTGTATTTATTCAAATATGTTGTAAAAGAAAACAGTTACGAAAGATTCATAGACGATACTTGAACACATGTAAAGTATTATGAAAGTTCAAATAATACAAAAACTTTCTTCAGAGCATTACTCAAAGGAACATGTGAATTCCTATCTCTCTTTTGTATATTTACACCATTATGAAGTTGAGACGTCTTCTTCATTAAGTGTCGTTCATAAAAGGGCCCTCTTTTATAAATCGTGCTTGTTTAAAAAAAGGCACGAAGTATTGAAGTATTTTTAATGCAAAGTTAAATAACAAAGGGTGAAACACAAACCCGAACATAAAGCATTTTTATGCAAACACTTAAGAGTAAAACGAAAACTCGAAAAACACAAGTCATGACAAGAAATTTAAACATTAATATTATACGACGGTAGAAACTAAGTATCAACTTAGTTCAAACCGAATTTGTTTATACAAAATTGCCCCTAAGTTGTCATTGGGGACTTACCAACCAAACTTTACCCCCAAATGGGACCAGGGGTAACCACCAATTGATTCTCCAAAAGAAAAGAAAAGAAAGGGGTTGACAGACACTTTCACTAAACACTGGGGGGATTATCTTCATGAACAGAAGGAGCAGCTTGAGATAGCAAGGGTTGGGCAGCAGCTTGATCAGGCACGATTTCATCACCCATGGGAACTTCAACCTCAGGCGATGAAAGATTTTGACTCTACCGAGACCTTTCAATTGTCTCCTTAGTTTTGGCAATTTCAGCTTGTAAGTCAAAGTTTTCTTAGCCCACTTCCGTTAATGTATCAAGCCGGGCATTCAAGTAAGACCAACTCACATCAACAACTGCCTTATCCTTGAGAGCTTCATAGTCCTTCTCCCATTGTTCAACGTCAGCTCTCAGCTCATCCCTTTCAACCACAACAACATCATAAGAAGCTTGTAAAGGAGCAAAAGATCTCTCCAATAATTGAACCTTGTTAGAAGATTCACGAAGGTCTTCTTGGGTTTGAGTAAGCGATTGCACGAGTCCTCCAACATAAGCCTCCTTCTGGTTTAGCAAATCCTTCAAGGTTCTTATTTCTTCATAAGCACGGGAAAGTTGCTCTGCAAATGAAGATTCCAGGATATTCTTATCATTGCCTGCTTGATTCGACGAAGCTTTATCAATGGCTAATTCTGTTGTTATCAGTCTAACCTGCTGCTCTAAGGTACACTTCTCCTCCTCTACTACTTCCATATCAAGTTGAAGGCCCTCAAATTGTTCCTTCCAATTATCAGCCTCGGTATGGTAGTCATTCATTAACTGCTCCGTATGAACGATCCTTTTCATCAACTCTGTACCAATGAGATTGATCTACACAAAAAAGGAAAATTAGAAACGGTAAATACTAGATTTAAGAAGAAATAACATGAAGGATACCTTCAAAGATGAGTGTACTATCTCATTCATCCACGCCAGGGAGCTATGACTCTCCAATTTTGAATTTTCAACAGGGCCAATCAAAGGCTTCAACCACACATCCGCCTGGCCTGATTTATTTAAGAGGCTACCTTCCACAGGAACCTCGATCATAATTAACTTCATCTCCTCATTACTAGAAGACCCTACTTCAATAATAGAAGGCACAGTAGTAGGGGTAGATGAAGGAGCCACGGGTGGCACAGACGGGGAAACTGACACAGCAACAGGCACGACAGAATGAAGTTCCACTGGAGCAGAAGGAGGAAAAATGGCAAGAGGCGTCTCCTCTGAAATTGAGCCAAAACCTTGGTGGAACAGTTGCTCAACTGACTCATTGGCTGCAGAAGGAGCTTCCTCCTCAAAGTATGCAGGGGTAGAATTATCAGGCTCAGGCACGGAAGATGGTCCAGTAAGGGGAGCAGATTCGTCATCATACACGACTATTCTTCTTGCTCGTGTCCTTCGAACCAACAAGCCTTCCTCCTGCTCCTTCTCATCTTCTATGGTTTGAGCCGCATCCGTTTTCCTTTTTGATGAAGAAGAGTTTAAAATAATTTCTTGAGCCTTGGCCAAAGAGAACTTCGAAGCAGTTATAGCAGCAGCAGTTACACCATGAGCGGGAAACCCTAACAAACAAAAGGGATTAGAGAATTTCAAAAAAGAGAAAAAAAGGAAACGTAAAAAAAAAACCTACCATGGGTTTTTACTTTCCAACCAAATCTTGTAGAAAGGTATTTCCAAGAACGTTCCTTCATTGGAGCAATCGACAAAAAAATTTCTACCCAACCAGCAAAACAGGAGATCTCCTTGATGGTTCCCATAGTTGCTGAAAAAAGACAAAAATCATTCACGGTACTGAGAATTTATCAAGAATAATGAAATAAGTAAGTAAACAAAAACTTACGTGCAAAGTTCCACTTCTCAGGGAAGGGTAAATTTTCTTCACCTACTAATCCTCCTGTAGGGGCAACAACAAACCTGGCATACCAACCTCTATCTTTATCATCATCAGGAATGACTAAAACTCTCTTACTTCTAGCCACAAGAGTAAAATTTCCTTGGTGGAATAGCTTGGGAGAGTAGAGGTGAATAAGATGATAAAAGGTAAAAGGAACTGAAGCCAAGTTGGCCAAATATATGAGGCATGCTACTGCCCTCTAGATGATAGGATCGATTGTTCCCAAACACACGTTAAAGAATCGACAAAACTCTATAATGACAGCGTCGATGGGAGGCCTGAAACCCAAAGTAAAAGGGTAGGTATATACAAAAGAATAGCCTGCTCTGTAAGAAGTTATCCTTTGATTTTCATTAGGGACCAAGACTGGGAAATCAAATTTCCAATAACAGTCTCTACACACAAGAGAAATCAAACCCTTAGTGATTTGAGTAGGAAAAAGATCAGTGCGATCATGAGATGTCATGGAAGAAAGCTGCTTTCTTATAGCTTCACTGTCATTTACGAAAGAAAATTCAACGGGTACAATCTCATCAACCTTTGGTTCACGAAGTGGCTCACTAGACTCTCTACTCTTAGAAGAAGATCTAGAAGCTCTAGCCCTAGAAGAAGATGGAGTAACACTAACCCTAGAAGTTGGTGGGGGAGTAGTGTTACGTTGAGAATAAGAAGACCCTCTAGAAGGTGTTGAACCCAAACTCCTTAATATACCGCCCCTCCTACTCCGGACCAGAGCAGAATAAGGAGATAGATCATCGACTATTATTACTTTTTTGGGGTCTTGATTTGAAGAAGACATATTTGCATGAAAGAAGAACTTGCAAGAAGTAAAAGAAAGTTAGAAGTTTTTCGTAGAAGCAAAGGCAAAAAGGGGTATTTATACACAAAGGCAGCCGTCAAAAAATGGAAAGACACCGATGTGAAAGTCATTATTAAAACTGTCACTTCGTGACTGATGCAGCCGCAAAAAGCCCTAAAGTGCGCTGATGAATTGCAGAACCAATCCGGAATCACCATGTGGCACATGCATTTAATAGAAGTGACGCGTACGTTCAGAGACAAATGCAATGATACGAGTAAAACAGCGGCAAAAAATTCCCGCCATAAATTAGTATCCACTTACTAAATATTTAATTGATAAATAAATGATAAGTGGGGGGACTATATGTATTGATAAAAAATAGACATAACACGTATAATGTCTTGGATGACAAAGCAATCTACGTGGAGCAATGGAAGAGTGACAATTGGATGAGAGTTTAGAAAGAGGTTCGGAACAAAAAGGTATGGGGTAAACACCTACGAGATAATTAGAAGCGGAAGCTCTAGTCTAATTGAGGAGTTGAAGAGACACGGTCAGAATGAACCAGGGCAGAATAAAGGGCAGATTCATAGATCTTCAATTAATGAGCTAAACGTTTCAGAATCTTCACGCAATAGTTACGATTACATATTGTAACGTTACATTAATGATATAAATATTCATTAATGCTCAATTACTAAGAGTAGGCGTTATATTAAGAAATTTCCTATAAAAGTGAGTAAGATATCACTTGTATGGACACGTTTGAACCACTACTGAAATATATTTACATTGTTGTGCAATTATTGTTTGCCTATTTTACAAGTCTAATTTCTATTATTGTTCTTAGTGAATTTTCTTGGTTATCACAAGCCCGAGTACTCCTTAAAATAGCTTTGACTAAGAATCTAGTTCTTTGGTTAAATAGAAACGAGCTCCGAAACCTTGAAAAATACGATAACGGTTACACATGACCAACAGAGGGCTGCGATATCACACCCCATCGAATATCACGGTGCAGATTTCATCCTGTATCGGTAGCGAATCAGTGATTAACGAAAAGGAAGATTTTTTACCTTTCTTAGAATTGTATTAGGGTGAAACTCTCTTACTATATAAAAGGGTAGTTTTTATTAAATGAGCACATTATAACACGTATATCAAAGCAATATAAACTTGTTTATCTGCTTTCTAGTTATTGAGAATTATTTTAATCATAGTTCTTCATACACATTTGGCACCGAATCGAGGGTCTGGTTGTGGAAGAAATATTTTTAAGTTTGAATCCAAGCCCGGACTCAATGTCCCAACTGGTTTGGTTATTTATTTTATCTTTAATTCGTTTATCTAACGTTCTTGATTAATTGTGTCCAATAAATCCACATATCCTTAAAATCGCGTACAAATTTAATTGTTATCTATTTTAAGTGTAAACAGTTTGGCGCCCCCGTGGGGCTAAGGATAATAGTGATGGTCTCATACAAATCTCCATAACATACTCTATTTTACACTTGTTCTTTAAGGTCTCAATTTCAGGTCAACTTAACAATGTCACATTCTCAGCCCGCTCACTTGAACGTTGAGGATGAGTCTTGCCATCATGGTGAAAACAACAATCTGGTGCCTAGCAATAAGGTGCTCCCTGCTGATCCTGACGAGGTCCCAATCGTAGACCTAGTGGATGCTAACTCACATGTGTCCATCGACACCAACCTTCCTACCGACCCAGAAAATAGCATTCGCGGAGGAGCCTGATCAACGGCTCAAGGAGAACCCGAGGCGAAGGCGAAAGGGTCAGTCTACGATTGATCTTTGAAATGCTACAGGCCACTCCCCCATAGAGTTGAGACCAAATCTCCCCGAAAAACACCCAAAGAAATGAGCAGATCACCAAAAGGCCAGACAAAGCTAAGTCCGGTGTCAGCCCTGAAGTAATGAAAATGCAAAAGGCATTAACGAAATGAGTGGAATCTGGGGAAAAGAAAATCAAGGCAAACGACAAGAGGTAAAGACATACAATTCCTGGGTTGATAAAATCCCAGGATCGCCTCCGATATTGAAAGGCCTGGACTCCAAGAAATTTAAAAAGACTTTCCTCCGAGCGCGGCATCGAAACCAATCCCGAAGAGGTTTTGTATGCCTGATATTCCAAAATATAACGGAACCACGGATCCAAATGAGAATGTGACCTCCTACACATGCGACATCAAAGGTAACTACTTGGAAGACGACAAAATCGAGTCAGTGTTATTAAAGAAGTTTGGGAAAACTCTGTCAAAAGGAGCGATGATATGGTACCACAACTTGCCCCCAAATTCCATTGATTCGTTCGCTATGATCGCGGATGCTTGTAAAAGCTCATGTCGGGACCATCAAGGCCGAGACCAGAAAATCAGACCTTTTCAAGGTTAAGCAAAGGGACAATAATATGCTCAAGAAGTTTGTGTCAAGGTTTCAAATGAAACGGATGGACCTGCCTTTGGTTGCAGACAGTTGAGCCGTTCAGGCATTTACTCGGGGACTCAACTCCCGAAGCTCCTTGGCTTCGCAGAAACTGAAACAAAACTTGGTAGAATACTCAGCGGTAACTTGGGCCGACGTCCACAACAGGTACCAGTCAAATATCAGAGTCTAGGATGACCAACTCGGAGCCCCTTCCGGATCTGTTTATCCCATCAGAACCAATGACTGACCTAAGAGAGACGTCGATTATGAACCAAGGCCGGTCCGAGATCGGTATCAATCATACAGTGCAGATCGAAGGGGAAACAGGTTTGGGCGCAACTATGCAAGGAACAAAAGGAGAAGTGATCGAGGGCCCAATAGCCAGACTGATGAGCAAAAATGGTTTTGACAGGCAGCTCGAGGGAAGGGAAGCTATGAGATTATCAAATAACTTCAATGTCAATGCAGCCAACATCGTATCTTCCATCGGGCGCATCAAGGAGACCAAGTGGCCTAAACATTTTTTATCCGATCCTTCCCAAAGAGATCTTAACCTTATTTGTAAGTATCATGGCACTCATGGCCACATGACCGAGGACTGCCGACAATCGAGAGAAGAAGTTGTTGATTATTTAATAACAGACGCCCGCGAGAATTTCTGAGTGATCAAGCCAAAAACCACTTCAGAAACAGGGATGCCAACAAGCAGACTAAACAAGAGGAACCCCAACACGTCATCAACATAATCTTTGGAGGGGTCGATATCCCCCAAGGGCTGGTGAAAAAACGCATTAAAATGTCGACCACAAGGGAGAAACACACTCGAGATTATATCCTGGAAGGAACCATTTCATTCAGTGACAAGGATATAGAGGGCATCGTACAACCTCATTATGATGCACTGGTAATTTTCGTACTTATCAACAAATCACGAGTTATACGTGTGTTGATTGATCCAGGTAGCTCATCCAACATCACTAGATCGAGGGTCGTAGAGCAATTGCGGTTACAAGATCAAATAGTGCCAATAGTCCGGGTGTTGAATGGGAAAAACATGGCATGTGAAACCACTAAAGGAGAGATAACCCTACCCGTGAACATCGTCGGGACCATCCAGGAAAAAAAGTTCTTTGTGATCGAGGGGGACATGGGGTATAACGCTCTATTCAGAAGACCATGGGTTTACAACACGATGACAGTACCTTCAACCTTACACCAGGCGTCAAAATTCCCTACTCCGGGAGGAATCAAGATGGTATACGGAGAACAACTGGCTGCAAAGGAGATGTTCGTAGTAGATGAAGTACTCCTGGTGCCTGTCGTCCGGACTTTAAGAAGCATAGAGCCGACCACAAAGGCTAAAGTCAAATAACAATCACTGACGTTGGAACCGGTCAAACCGGAGGATCGAGGAGCTGATGAGGAAGATGATTACAGAATTCTGAGATCCTTCATAGATCCTGATGATACTGATGCCACCAATCGACGGCCGAGAAGCTGGAGCAAGTCATATTGATCTAACACTTTCCCGACGAGAAGGTATACCTGGGCACATGGTTAACTCCCGAGTCAAGAAAAAACTCATTGAATTCCTTATAGCTAACATAGATTTTTTTGCTTGGTCCCATCTTGACATGACAGGGATCTCGCCGGAGGTGACCACTCATAAGCTAAGTTTGACCTGAAGCTCAACCCGGTCAAGTAGAAAAGGAGGCCGCAGTCCGAAGTCAAGCATGCGTTCATCAAGGATGAGGTATATAAACTCCCTAAAATAGGATCCTTTTGGGAAGTTAAGTACCCCGATTGGTTAGCTAACGTAGTGGTAGTACCTTAAAAAGGAAATAAGCTAAGAATGTGTGTAAATTACAAGGACTTGAACAAGTCATGCCCTAAGTATTCTTTTCCTTTGTCTAACAGCGATCAGATGATCGACGCGATGACCGGGCAAGAGATACTCAGTTTTCTCGATGCCTATTCCGGGTACGACAAATTCGGATGGACCCAAGCGATCAAGAAAAAAATTTCTTTATCACTAATTTCGGTGCATACTATTATAATATAATGCCATTCGGATTAAAGAACGCCGGTGCCACCTATTAACACCTAGTAAACCGTATTTTCGAAGAACAGATAGGAATTCAATGGAAGTTTATATTGATGACATGTTAATTAAGTCTCTGCGAGCAGAGGACCATTTGAAACATTTACAGGAAACCTTCAACATATTGAAAACATACAATATGAAGCTGAATTCGGAGATGTGCGCATTCGGGGTCGGATCTGGAAAATCCTCGGATTCATGGTATCCAACCGGGGAATCAAGATTAATCCTGACAAGATTAAGACCATAGAAGACATCACTGTTATGGACAACGTCAAGGCCGTTCAGAGGTTGACCGGGCATATAGACGCCCTAGGCCGGTTCATATCAAGTTCCTCAGATAAAAGTCATCGGTTCTTCTCACAAGTGAAAAAGAAAAATAACTTCTCTTGGGCCCCGGAATGCCAATAAGCTTTCGGAGAGCTCAAACGGTACCTTTCGAGTCCGCCACTACTCCACACTCCGAAGGCGTATGAGCAACTGTACCTCTACTTGGCGGTGTCTAAGGTGGAGGTAAATGGAGTTTTAGTTTGGGAAGATAAAGGTACGCAATTTCCTATTTACTATGTCAGTAGAACTCTAGACAAGGCCGAAACAAGGTACCCTCACCTGTAAAAATTGGCACTCACTTTGCTAAGCGCCTCTAGGAAACTAAATTCATACTTTAAATATCACCTCATATGGGTTTTAACATCTTGCCCATTGAGGAACATCATGCACAATCCCGAGCTCTTGGGCCGATTAGCCAAACGGGCCATCGAAATCAGCGGGTACGATATTGATTATCGACCCCGAACTGCCATAGGATCTTAAATTTTGGTTGACTTTACACTGACCTTAGTGCTCGAGGTCGAAAGAGAATTATTGTTAGCCTCGGGGACTACCTAGAGAATTCAGACCCTTTATACACCTCGAACGCAAAGGGGTTTAGGATCGACATCGTGCTGAAGCCTCCTTCGGGGAATGTAGTTAGGCAGTCTATTAGAACTGTAAAATTGACTAACAATGAGGTCGAGTATGAGGCCATGATTGCTGGTCTCGAATGGGCTAAAAGCCTTGGGGCCAAAGTGGTCGAAGATAAGTGTGACTCCCTCCTTGTGGTAAATCAAGTCAATGGGGTGTTCGAAGTAAAAAAGGAACAAATGCGAAGGTATTTAGACAAGTTACAGGTAACGTTGCATCAATTCAAGGAGTGGACCCTACAACACGTGCCCCGAGATCAGAACAACGAGGCCGATGCTCAGGCTAACTTGGGGTCCTCGGTTGATGATGATGTGTTCACCACGGGGACAATATTACAACGCAGTCACGCCGAAGTAAGTTCCACAAGTTTAACTTGGGATTGGAGGAACAAGTACATAGATTACTTGAAGACTGGGAAATTGCCCTCGAATCCTAAAGAATCAAGAGTTGTACGTATGAAGGCTTCCAGGTTTATCTTGTTCAAAAGGAATCTATTTGGAAGAAAGTTCGAAAGTCCACTGGGCATATGCTTGGGGCTGGGATATACCGAGTATGCCTTGAGAGAAGTTCAAGAAGGCACTTGCGGCAACCATTCGGGAGCAGAATATTTGGTTAGGAAATTAATCAGGGTCGGCTACTACTAGATCGACATGGAGAAAGACGCAAAGGACTTTTTACGAAGATGTGACAGAGACATGCGCTGATGATCCATCAACCGGGAGAGCTACTCCATTCGGTCTTGTCCTTATGTCCGTTCATGAAATGGGGAATGGACATCTTTGGTACCCTGCCATGTGCACATAGTAAGGCTCAATTCATACTATTCATGATCGATTATTTTTCTAAATGGGTAGAAGCTCAAGCATTCGAGAATTTCCGGGAAAAAGAAGTCATTGACTTTATTTGGGACCACATAATATGCCAATTTGGGATACCGGTCAAAATCGTATGCGACAATGGGAAATAATACATCGACAGCAAGGTAAATAAGTTCTTCGAAGATCATAAGATTAAGAAAATACTATCAAAACCACCCGAATGGCAACAAACAAGTAGAATCTACGAACATGACCATTCTCCAAAACTTAAAAAAGAGGTTGACCGATGCTCAAGGGAAATGGAAGGAAATCCTGCCCGAAGTCTTGTGGGCGTACTGTTCGACTTCGAAATCTAGTACCGAGGCCACCCCGTTCTCACTGGTCTACGGTCCTGAAGCCTTAATACCGGTCGAAGTGGGAGAACCGAGCATCAGGTTCCAATATGCGACCAAAGAGTCGAATGGCGAGGCCATGATCACGAGCCTAAAACTATTGGATGAAAGGCGTAAGGCCGTCCTAGTCCGATTGGCCGCCCAGAAACAATGGATAGAAAGATATTACAACCGAATAGCGAACCTCCGACACTTCAAGATCGGGGACTTGGTGTTGAGGAAAGTAAAATTACACACCCGGGACCCGAACGAGGGAAATCTGGGACCGAATTGGGAAGGACCATACGAGTCATTGGAATTACCGGTAAAGGCTCATACAAAATCGAAGCAGGAAAGGTAGTGCAACTACCGAACAATTGGAACGTAACTCACTTAAAGTGGTACTACTGCTAAGGTACAATCTCAATTACTCTTTAATAATATTATGAATCAGACTAACAATTGCAGGAAATGGCCAAGGAGGAATGTGACTATTAGGTCTGAAAGCACTCGTTGCCCTCTTTTTTCTTTGAACATGTTTGTCCCAAAATGGGTTTTTCAGCGAGGATTTTAACGAGGCAACAATAAATCTTGCTAACTTAGATTCGAAGGCCGTTCTTAAACCATAGTCAATAGGCGTATCAACAGTATTCGATACCTCTCAAGATCGACCTTGAATACTGGGGGCCATCATCCTCGGATTAAGGTTCTTAGAAGGGAAATGAGGACACTTCGTACTTGAATAGCTAAGGCTCGATGGTTAGGATACATTGTAAGGGCCAAATGGTTGTAAGAACTATGCCCGTGTATCCCGCCTTAGCCATGATACAAATCTTTATCGTGTACTTTACACATTGAAATGAAAGAAAGTTCTGCCTTGATATTATATATTTTCTTGCCTCTTAAAAGCCAGATCCTAAGATCCCATGGTGCCACGAACCGAAATCCCACCTTCAGGCCGTGATGGCGTCTAACGTTGAACCCGCTAGATAAGCCAACGTTTTGGTTAACTTTATTATTTCTTATTTAAGACATCAATAAAAAGGAAAAACAATCAATAGGAATAATTAAATAAGGATGTGGAAGCTACGAGTTATCAACTTAATGTAATAAATATTACGAAATTTCTGTACATGAGCCCCCAGAACTGGTGTCACAAAATCTCACGGACAGTCTAAGATTTCTACAACAAGAGTCTAAAATGAACAAGTACAACTGTCTGGGATACAAAATAAGACAGAAAAGAAAAGATAGATGGTGACGCCAAGGCCCACGAACGTCTGCGGGACTACCTCGATGTCGCCTGTATGGACTGAAGGATACTCCCTCTGTCAGTGTCCACTGGGTCTGGCTGCGTAATCTGCACAACATAAAGAAGTTCAGGTGTAGCGTCAGTACAACCGACTCCATGAACTGAGTAAGTGCCGAGCCTAATCTCGGCGAAGTAGTGACGAGGATAGACACGACAACAACAAATCACCTGTACAGTTTTACAATATATAACAGGGAAATAACAGGAAATAAATATTTAAGTACGGTAAGACAGGGGACAAATAATGGGGGAAACAAGAGAGAACAATAATGAATAACTGAGCAAGGCAACAATATAGAAGAGTAAAAGTCAACAGGAAGTAACAACATAAACAAATATGTACTCGGCATCACCCTTCGTGCTTTACTCTCATCCTTACCAAAACAAGTACACGACATCACCCTTCGTACTTTTAATCTCGTCCTCACAATGCAATAAATAAATAAAAGGGCACGGCATGTTCCTTCGTGCTTTTAAATGTAAAATCATGGCACGACATAACCCTTCGTGCTTTTACTCTCTTCCTCACAATGCAATGAATGAAATAAATACACGGCATCAGCCTTCGTGCTTTACACTCTTCCTCACCCAATCAACATCAAACAACAACTTGTCAAGGAAATCAACAGTAGGAAGTACAATTTATAACCACCCAGCAAGGGGATAACAACCAAAAATAATACCGCCTGGCAAGGGACTCAGCTATAACCAATCTCATACGAGTATATAACTTAATAAAAAACACTCCTCAACTGAAACAACTTATCACAAATCCTTAATCAAGTATTCTCAGCAATTGAACAACTTCCAAAATGAATCTACTTCATAACACAATGAATATCGAAGCAATAACATGTAATATACCAAAATCGACTCACGGGCATGCTTGACAAACAATGTATAGGTACTCGTCAACTCACCTATACATTGAACATGATTGAAACAAGTAGCACATACGACTCAACACCTATTCCCTCAAGCTAAAGTTAGGCCAAACACTTACCTCGACTCCAAGAATGCAAATCAAGCCTCTATCACCGCTTTTCCTCTCGAATCCGACACTGAAACAACCGTATCTAGACATAATTGACTCAATAACATCAATAATTACTCAAAAATTCAATTTCAAAGCCTAATTATAGATTTCCCAACATTCTTCCAAAAATTCAAAATTCGACCCCGGGCCTGCTTGGTCCAAACACGAGGTTCGGACCAAAACCGGATCACCCATTCCCCCACGAGCCCGAATATACATTTTGTTTTGAAATTCGACCCCAAAACGAGGTCTAATTTCCAAAAATTCAAAAAGCCTTAATTCTACCCAAAACCCCAATTTCTACCCTTAAATTCCATGACTTTAGGCCTAGAATCTATTAATTGTTGATAAAAATGGAGTTAAGATCACTTACCATGAAGATATGGTGGAAAAGCTCTTCAAAAATGTCCCAAGGAGGTGGGGAGAAGAAGAAGTTGTGAAAAATGGGTTGAGTCCCGTAATGATTCTGTTTTTGGGATAAAAATATGACTGGGCAGATTTGTGCTTCACGTTCGCGGGTCCTTGGCCGCGTTCGCGATGGCTTAGCACCCCTGGACTACGCATTCACGAGCTTCATGCCGCGTTCGCGAAGGTTACCTGCCCTTACACTCCGCGATCGCGACCTCAAGGGTGCGTTCGCACTGAGTAACTACCTACCCAGCCCCCACCCCTTCCTAAAGTTATGCGGTCGCGACTCATTGGGTGCGTTCGCGTAGAGCAGAGGTCCTAAGTCTCCGCGTTCGCACCCTGCCCCCTGCGTTCGCGAAAGGCAACTTCACCCCCACCCAATTTGAACATCGCGATCACATCAGGTGCACCGCGATCGCGATGAGTAAACTACTGGACACAAGAAAACAGCTATGTTACACCAGATGTTTTCTAAGTTTTAGCACTCCGACACCCACCCGAAACTCACCCGAGCCCTCGGGGCTCGAAACCAATTATACACAGAACCTCAAAAATATACTACGGACTTATTCGAGTAATCAAAACACCAAAATAACATCATAAACACTGAATTAAGCCTCAAAATCTATAGAATTTCTCAAAAGCTTCATAACTTTCAAATTTCCTATTTTTAGTCCGATTCCCGTCAAACCAAGTCCGTTTCTTACCAAATTTCACAGACAATACATAATAACCATATTGAACCTGTTCTGGGCTCCGGAACCATAATATGGGCTCGGTAACACAGGTTTCACATCAAAGTTCATTTTCAAAGCCTTTATATTTTTTAGAAAAATAATTTTCTTTAAAAATTCATTTCTCGGAATTCGATTCCGGGCATACGCCCAAGTCCCATATTTTCCTTTGGACTCTCTGGGACCGTCAAATCATGAGTTCGGGTCCGTTCACCAAAAATATTGACCAAAGTCAACCTTATTTAATTAAATATCAAAAATTCAACATTTTATCAGTTTTCCATCCAGCTACGCGCCCGGGCTATGCACGCATATTGAGGTGAGATTAAAGGAGGCTTTTAGGGCCTCGGAATACAATTTTAATTAAAATTATACGGGATGACCTTTTGGTTCATCACACAAGGGCTACCCCTACTCGGGGACTATCGAGCCCAAGGGCTACCTCCACCCGGGGACTATCAATCCCAAGGGCTACCCTTACTCGGGGACTATCATTTGAAACTGGGCTACTAAATCCGTGGTGTACCAAGCCTATTAGACGTTGCCCAAAAACAAAAGGCTACAGCCACCCAAAAATGGCTCAGAGACGTCCGAAGCTCGTAATAAAAAGAAAGGCCTTTATAAAAAAAATTGAAACCTGCTGAAAGGTTACCCTCGACAAAAACATTGTCTAAACTCACTTAAGTATCTTGAATAAACTTCCGGTCACACCGAGTTTTCAAAGCCTCGAGCAAATAAAGTTGTATCGAAGCCAAGCTCCGTCTGGACCTTTAAAAATCAGATGCCCTATATCTACATTTGATTCTATGCTAATGCATTAGAAACATTGCAAGAATAAAAATTGTGAAGAGGTGCTGAAAAAGTGAAGACTTGAAATTTCCAGAAAGGGAAAATTATATATATATTCTGAAATATACTTACAAATGCCCAATAAAGATGGCCTCAAAATAAACAAAGAATTTTCATAAGACAAAACCAACTAAAAAGTACTAAGTCACCTATGCCTGATCTTCACTAGGGCCCAATGCTTCGCCAGAACCGTCAAAAACTTCGGATCCCCCGGAACCCTTAGAGTCTTTGCCACCTTCAGGATCAAAAAGTTTATTCGCCTCAACCTTAGATCTTTTGGCTTCTTCGATCTCGGCCGATAGGTCAAAACCTTGGGCGTGGATCTCCTCGAGGGTCTCTCTACGGGATAGCCGCTTCATATATTCGGACTTTGCCTTAGGGCGGACTTCCTTCCTCCACATCGACCTTGTATTGGGCCACCATTCATCAACGTCGGCGGAGGTTGTATCCAACTTGGACTTCACTGCCTCGAATTCCCTACCGACGGCTTCCCACTATGTTACGGCCGAGCTCAGTTGTGCTCGAGGTCTGTCATTCAGCTGAGACCACCTGTCAGCTTTCTCCTCGCCACCCGACGTTGAAACTCTATCGATGCCTGCTTCACCTTGGTAGTTTCCTTCTTTGAAGCCAACATGTCCATTTTGCTCTTCCACCCATCGACCATGTCTTGGACCTCATTCATCTTGATTCGGAGGTGTTCGATCTTTTGTTGGACATGCAAGGTTTTTTCATTAGCTACCACGACTAGCTCCTCATTTTTAAATTCAAAGACCTTTACCTTTTTGACCAGATCAGCAAGTTCCCATCTCAGGGCCGAAGTTTCCTTTTGATCCCTATCCAGCTCGACCAGAAGGTCCTTGATGGCCCCGTCTTGTTGCTCACTGAGGAGCTTGTACATATCCTTCTTTCGAGCCTGCTCCTTCAACTCGAGCTCGAGCTGGGTGATCTCAGAGTGGAACCTGATGAAGCTCTTATGGTGAAGCAACGAGGCCTGCAAAGCAACGAAAACAATGAGAGATATTGAAACCTAAGTGGAATCTATAAAGGAGTATTGATGTCTTACCCGGTTCAGCGCCTACTGAGCCTCGTTAAAGAGACACGACGTGCCCACCTCATTAATCTTTTCTTGGTCCTCCTCGGTCACAAGGCATCAGAGGTAGCTGGCTATGCCCATAGGAGTAGACAGAACTCGAGCATCCTCCGGGACCGTAAGAATGACTATTCTCCTGCGGCCGGGGTCCACACTTAGAGCAGGAAATTGCTTCACCAATTTTGGGATCGAACTCGGCCCGCCAATTACTAATACATGTTTCTTTGGGATCTCCAGAACACCCAGCCTGGAAAAATCTTCCAAAGTGGAAAGTCCACGCCATCATCGAAGGAGTGAAGAGGGTCATCCGTGCCATTAACCCCTTCCGTGACTTCTCTTTTCCTGCTTGGGCCACCTCAAGCATGGACTCGGTATAAGAGGGCATCTCCACGATGTCTATTACACCAGGTGCCTCCTTCGGAGCAGAAGCGGATTCTTGGGAGGTCTCAACCCCCGTCTCCATATCGGCTCCTTGAGTCGGAGGGAGGTCAGCCTCAGGGCTCTTCTCTTCGGTTGCTGCCTGCTCCCCGACAATGGTCGATCCATGGGCAACAAAGTTATCATTTTCTTCAGGCTCATCCCTGAGTCGATCAGAGTCTGGTACACAGGACCTGGTATTATTCTTGGGCTTACGGGTGGCTGACCTATTTTTAATCTTCATCTCGGACCACTTGGAGCCCGAGGACTTTCTTTTTCTCCACGACAGCCCCGGGATATCTCGAAACGGAGGGATCAACAGACAGGGACGCATCCTCGCCCCCTTTCAACAACCTAAGTTCTGTGGTCTTACGCAAATCTGCAAAGGAAAGAGAAAGGGTCATCGTTATATATGTTAGGGGTGTAATAATAACCATTCTAAGAAGAGCCTTACCATGTGAATGGGTCTCCCACTGGCCCTTTGAAAGTTTTCACCATAAGCGCTCAACATACGACATTTGCTTGCAGATGCCTTCGATCCACTTCTTAAGCCGGGGGACCGCATTGGGGGCCTGAACAACAGTTGCACAATCACGAAAGCCGATGGTGAGAAAGGGAAAAAAGAAAACTCTACACTTAAGGAAAGAGTACACTTACGAGATGCATTCCACTTCTCGGGAAGTGGCAGAAACTTGGGAGGGATTAAATCTTCTGTCTTCACTTGAACGAAGCGCCCCTGCTAGCCTCGGTCTCGATCCTCGTCGATGCTCGAAAAGGGGCCCTTGGTTAATATTAAGATTTTGAATCTTCTAAATTATATTTTTAATATTTTAAAGAATAATTAAGTGTTTAAATTAATTAATTAGCAAAATAATCCAATTTTATTCTTCACAAAATCATCATCTAGGTAAAATAATTTTTTAAGTTTACACGATCTTTGAATACAAAAATTATTTATCATAAAAAGATATTGAAAGAAATCAAAAAATAAAACAAAATCAATTATAGTTTTAAGAATTAAATTGGTTAAAATGCAGACTTAAAGAAATGAGAATGAAATAATAGAAGACAAAATGTATTACTTAAGATATATCGGGTGTTATATAATTTAACATATATGTATCTCATATTATAAGATATGTATAATTATAAAATACTATAGACTTAATTTAACTAAATTCATCATTTTTGCATAGTCAGAAGATATTGAATTCAAATATTGTGTCAATGCGATCACATTTGCCTTCATCATTTATATAAATACTGCATTTTATTTAATGTCAACGTATATAGTTTTAATTAAATGATGCTACATACACGTGCAAGACACATATGTTATACAATATATTATATATTTACTTATAAAAGTTTTTATCCACACAAAATTCCGTTTTCAAATGATAAATATTCGAATTTTTGTACTTTATGCCCGTCTAAGCGTTATATAAATGACTTTTGTCAATCACTTTTTTCTCTCTTTCTCTTTGATATTATTAAATATTTTGTACTTATATATTTTATTATATTTTAAAATCTATAGTAACATTTATAATTAAGCAAATTATTGATCTCGGAATAAAATTAATAGTCAGCGGACCAATTTCACATACACTACCCACAGCATTACAATTTAATTACGAATTAGGATAACGACCAAATAAAATGCTTCTTCTTTCTTTTATCGTTTCTTTTTTTATTTTGTTTACATAATAATTACTCACCTAAAATTTAACACAATTAAACAACTCTTTTGAGCTTATAAATAATGTTTAGTTAGAGACAATTTATAAGCATATAGATTCCAGTTTTATTCAATCATACTTAAATTCTAGGATTTATATAAGGTAAAAGTTTATGATTATAAAGTTCTTAATATAAGGTTCTCACTTAATTCAAATAAGGAAAGGTTAAGTAAATAAATTTGATTCAATTTAAAACTCCTAAATATTAGCTAGGAGAATAATCAAATGATTATTTTGTCTAGTGTGAACTATATTCTAAAATAGTAATAAAGACGAACGACATTTCGCTAAGTCCCGTCGTGCTTTTAATACACATACATATATACATATATACATATATACATACATATATATATATACATACATACATACATACATATATATATATATATATATATATATATATATATATATATATATATATAGAGAGAGAGAGAGAGAGAGAGAGAGAGATCCTTGGTTCGAGCCCAATTGCGAATGAAGCACAAAATAGATAAATAAGAACTTTTGCAGTAGCCAGAAAGCAAAAAATGAATTTGTATTGCCTTGATTCGCGTGTTACAATATTTCTTACAAAAGAAAAATCTCCCCCTAATATAGTAGGAGAGTTTCATCCCTAGTACAAGTCTAAAAAAGGTAAAAATCATTCTTTCACATTAATTACTGATCCATAACCGACATCGAGCGAGATCTGCGCCGTGATATCCGGTCAGTACGAATGTCACGGTCCTTTATCCGTCGTGTATAACCGTTTACCGTATTTTTCAAGGTTTTAAAACTCGTTCTGGGTCTGGGGAGCGTCGCCTTTATCATGCCCGATGATGAACACATCGTTAACCTTTCATGGATCTCGATACGAAGGGCTCCCAACCTCAATTTTAGTCTCGTGCGTTCATGCCATTCTTTCATTTTATTCACCGGGAAATCGGGGCACGCATTCTACCCGATTTTACCCGTATACAGATAGGCCCCTCGTTTTATGGAGAGTAGGTTTGCCAAAACGATGGGAAACGATCGATGAACCCCAGTTTTTTCCTTCGTACGTTATAACTGAGATGACGGGTAAATCGAAACGTCTCATCAATCGTGTCGTTATGACTTAGACACGTTTCAGTCACCATCTGACTGCATTCGAATGCGAAACGTCGTGCATTAATTGTTTTTCCCCTATAAAAGCCTCAGCCTTTGTCACTTCTTCCACTTTCCGACTCTAGACTTTACCCTCGAAGTTTCTAACTACTTTTAACTTCTCCAGATCTTCATGCATTGTTCTTTGAGACTTCATATTTTCATCTTCATCTTCATACATCTTCTTTGAACCTTCAACCCAGACCTTCATACCTTCTTCAAATCTTCATATTTTTCTTTAGACCTTCATATTCCCAGATTATAGCCGAGGTGGCCGTCCCCGAAGTGGCTCAAGAGCCCCCCATGGAGAGCTTTATACCCGGGGGCTGCTATATCGTGGACAACTTCAAGGTCGAGAAGGCCTCTAGTCAACAAGACCGAGGCGAGGGAGCATGGAGATACATATGCTCTGTCACTGAAGAAACCCTACTCGTAGTATGAGCGGACTATAAATGGGAGGGAAGGACGTGGTCGTTCCCGAGACCAATGATGATATTACCACTCACGTGGAGGGGTATCTGAGGTTTTACACTTACCCCTTCACGCTCGCCTTGGTGGACCCCATATTCCTTGCTTTCTACAAAAGGTACGAGGTGTGCCTTGGGAAAACCGACTCGTCCTTCTGGAGAATCGTGATCCTCTTACGCCATTTCGTGAACAACACCAAAGCCCCTCGGTTCACCCTCGACCATCTACTCTGCCTATACAATCCCTGAATCTTTCAAGGGGGTCTGGCCAAGCTCGTTCTCTGAGCAAGCAAGGCTTATTTATCGAGCATCAATGAGGACCGAGACCGAGGCTAGCAGGGGAGGTTCGTTCGGGCTAAAATCGAAGACCCGATCCTTCCTGAGTTTCTGTCAAACCCCAAGGAGTGGAAAGCATCCTGTAAGTCTTGTTTTTCTCGAGTATTCCTTTCGTTTTATTCTTTATCTCATTGCATGTGTTTGTGGTCGTGCACCTATTGCCCAAGTTCCTGATGCAATATCAAGGGGACCTGCAAGCAAACGCCATACTCCGAGCGCACATGGCGCAAACTTTCGAAGGGCAAAGGGGAGGCCCGTTCTCATGGTGAGTGATCCACTCCCAATCCACACTCAACAATGAGTGGAAGAGGTCATTGGAAGAATAGTACCATGAGTCGGGGCGATTTTCGCTGGGAGCTAACAATGGGTGTTAGAGTGTATACTTGATGCGTGAAGATGAAACACTTTAAATACACTTCCAATCAAATTGGTTTTCAATTTACTTCTATAAACTACACTATCAATGTTCAATAAGAGAAATAAACTAGAAATTGACTAATAATTTTTGGTTGTTTTCAAATAGGTAAAAAGCCTAGGGATGTAACCTTCGCCTAGGTGTTCTCCTAATGGGTTATATGCACTAACACTTTTTTTCTTGGTCGTGGTGTATTATAGATCTCAACTCTAAGTTACCCACTCAATACCTCTTGGTCATAGAATGATTTTACCCAATTTGGCTTTCTCAAGCCCAAATGGGGTACCAAGCTAAATCGTTGATATCAGCTCAGGTCGGGTCTTCCCTATCTCTAGTTCAAACGTGATCTAGTTCAAATGTGTAACCCTCAAGTTAGCGGCTAAATACCAATCAAGATTCAACATCTTTAGAGACCACATTGACTTGTGCTCTAGTTCCACCAGAAGATGAAAATCTTTTTCGAGCACCAATCGGTACAGAGACATTCCAATAGGTGTTTTGTAATCCGTCCGATAAGCCCATAGCGCATCATCAAGCTTCTTGGAACAATCCATCCGATTAGTATTCACCATTTTAGACAAGATACTCTTAATCTCCCTGTTGGAGACTTCCACTTGCCCTCTAGCTTGTGGGTGACAGAGAGTCGTGACCTTGCGAGTAACACCATACTTGCCAAGTAAAGTGTTAAAAGCCTTGTAGCAAAAGTGTGACCCCCATCACTTATGATTGCACGTGGAGTACCAAATCTTGTGAAAATATTCTTCTTCAGGAAGGCCACTACGCTTCTTGCCTCATTGTTGGGTAAAGAGATGACCTCAAGCCATTGGACACATAATCCACCATGACCAAGATGTAGGTGTTTCCACAAGAACTCACAAAAGGGCCCATGAAGTTAATGCCCCAAACATCAAAGATGTCAATCGCCAAGATGGTTGTGAGATACATTTCATTTTTCTTTGAGATTCCACCGGCCCGTTGACATTCATCACATCTTTTCACCAACTCGCTAGCATCCCTGTAAAGAGTGGGCCAATAGAAACCAGAACTAAGCACTTTGGTCGTCGTTCTTGCTCTACCATGATGATCACCATATGTCGAAGAATGACATGCCCCAAGAACATCACCTTTCTTTTCTTCCGGTACACACCTCCTAATCACCCCATCCGTACAAATCTGGAAAAAGTATGGTTCATCCCAATAATAATCTTGACAATCCCGTTTGAGCTTCTTCCTTTGGCTTGAAGAAACCTCATCCGGAATGATTCCATATACAAGAAAATTTTCTAAGTCCGCGAACCATGGCATCTCTTTTATTGAAATTGCCAAAAGTTTATCATCGGGGAAAGAGTCATTGATTTCATGGCCATCATGTGGCCTCCCCTCCTCCTCCAAATGAGACAAGTGGTCCGCCACTTGGTTTTCACTACCTTTCTTATCTTGGATGTCAATATCAAATTCTTGTAACAAGGGCACCCATCTCATCAACCAAGCTTTGAAGTCCTTTTTGCTTATAAGATAATGAAGCGCTGCATGATCCGTGTGGACAATAACTTTTGCACCCATCAAGTACGAGCGAGACTTCTCAATTGAAAACACAATAGCAAGGAGTTATTTCTCCGTAACAGTATAGTTGACTTGGGAACTATTCATGATCTTACTAGCATAGTATACCGGATGGAAATCTTGTTAATATGTTACCCCAAATAGCCCCAACCACTATGTCACTTGCATCACACATGAGTTCAAAAGGCACACTCCAATTTGGAGCGGTGATGATGGGAGTAGTTGTCAACTTGAGCTTCAACAATTCAAAAGCTCTCATAAAATCATCATTGAAATTAAACTTGGCATCCTTGATGGTAGGCTATAATTTCATATTTTAGTCTATTATTACATTCCAATTTACTGCACTTCGGTTGAGTTTGAGCTTTAATCGCTAGTATTTGCACTAATTGTGTGTTTTATGCCTTGTAGGAGTGATTCCGAACTATGAAGATATTATGGAATGAATTCAAGTGATTTGGAGCTTTTAAGTCTGATTAAAAGCCCAAGGAATTAATCCGGGTGTGTTCGGAGATCAACGAATGATAGTTAAGAACGAAGGAAGAATCGAGCAGGCATATTGCGCACTGTCTAGTAAAATACACATAACTCCTCACTTAGAACTATTTTGTGCTCCATAATATATTTTTGGAAAGCTAATTCAAAGGTCTACAACTCTTATCTTTTACGTTTTGTCAAATTTTCAATAGAACAGATTGAACAGTGAGCGGCAAGTGCGCGGCCGCGCACTGACCGTGCATATGGGGCAGAACAGTGTGAAAAGTGTGCGACCAAGTGCGCGGGCACACTTCTAGGTGCGCAGCCGCGCACGTCCTGTCTGGGAAAAGTGTCCTTTTTACGTAGGAGAAGGTGAAATTATTTTGGCCTGACTCTTCTTGGAATATATACATGGGAAAATGGTATTTTGAGGACTTTTGACATAATTTAGACCTAGGAAGCCAAGGAGAGGAGGGAGAAGCAAGAGCACAATGATTTCACCATTCATCCTCACTCAAGACAAGGGTTTGGATGTTTTATGTTTTCTTTGACTCAAACTTAATTGTGATTAATTTCTCCATATCCATGGAGTAATTCTTCCTTAGGGATTGATGGATTTGGTGTTTTGAGAATTGTTTGTGGATATTAACTCTAGTTTTATGTATTGAATCGTTTTGGGTAGTCTTATTATTGCACACATATTCACATGTTTATGTAATCGAAAGAGGCATAATTTGTGATGTTTTTCATTACCTTGTTGGTTGAATTCATTGATTCTTGTTAGTAATCGAAAGATGCTAGTTAATTATTATTTAGACCTAGTTAGGAGGATAATCGAAAGAGGTTCTCCTAAAGATTAACCCACTACGAATTCTTGCGTATCTTCATTGATCCTAACTTAGTTTATATTTTGAGGTTGAGACTTAATCGAGAGAGGAGTTTCTACTGAACATTCGAACTAATAATAGAGTGAATTCGAGAGACTCACTTGAACCATAGAGTGAAGTATCTAGATTTAATTCCCAAACAATTATCTTGCACTTATCCAATCAACCCATATTTCCTCCTATTGATATTTTTTTGCTTACACTTGTTGAAATTGTCATTAGCCAATAGTTAGACTGTTAGTTAATTTTAGTTTAATTCACACAACTTCAAATTGTTGATCATCTTGAATATCAATAGGACTAGTGATGAGTGGTGATTATACCACTCATTCTAGTCTCTTTTCTTTAGATTTTGCATCCTTTAATTATAATATGAGGTTGTTTATGGTGTGTATTGTTAGATCTTTAGGTAAATTATGCCATGAAGTGATTTGAATTCAATTGAAGGGGAATTGAGCAAAAAAAAAAGAGTGTAAAAAATGCAAAATTCTTCAGTGATTCCGCATCTACGGAACATCGGTCGCTTTTGTGACCTCGCATCTGCGAGAAATGGCCGCATTTGCGGAAGAAGACTTGGAAGGCAAGAATCGCATCTGCGATCTGATCAACGCATATGCGGAAGCGCACCTGCGCTTGAAGTCCGCATCGGCGGTCGCGCATCTGCGCAGGCAAGATTGTTTCTGCGGATCCAGAGTTTCCCTTCAAAGTTCGCATCTACGATAGGCGATCCGCATCTACGGAGCTGCACCTGCGAGGATACTTTCGCAGGTGCGGCCAACGGGCTTCAGACCTGGGCAGACTTGGAAATTCAGATCTCCTCAATTCCAAACCCACAAATACACGACCTAGCAGATCTTTTGGATATCTTTGGCTTATTTTCAGTCCTTAGACTAAAAAGAACAAGTTTTGAAAGCTAGGGTTCTTGAACACACACTTGGGTCTTGAAGATTTGAAGCTTTTGGTTGAGAATTTCTTACCCATTTATGTTCATTTCTTTATTTCTTTGCTTTGTATTGTATATCTAAGTGTGTAGTATTTTTTTCAACACTTGAATCTTGTTTATGGGAATATTCATATTTAAAGTGTGGATAAAATATCTTGTTGTGCTTATATATTGAACGATTTTTATTTATTATGAAGTGAGTTATTGTTTCTTTATTCTTGTTCTTTAGTGTTTCCAAAGGGATTAGCTAACCCTAGGACTCATCCATTAACTTCGAATTAATTTAGGAAAAGATTATCTGGGGTTGGGAAAGATTAATTAACAAAAACTTGAAGCTTTAACCCTCATTTTATAGATTCTACCTAGGGATAGGATTGAACCACTTGTAGTCGTATCCGGGTGTGCTTAATCTCTTAATTATTTTAGGGATAATACAATTAGGAAGTCTTTTTAGTCTTTGGAAGAAGCTAATATAGAATTGTTACCTGTGTCTAATTAACATAAACTCGCTCATATTTGTAAAATCGTGAAATACATTGGATCATTACTTGAGTGTAAAATCCCGATGCATCCATTCTTGTATCCATTGATCATTTACTTGCTTTCTAGGTTAGTTACATTTTCGCAATTAGAAATAAACATTTTCACAATCAACTTCTAAGTGTTTGGCATTGCATAATAAGTGATAATTCTCGTACATTCCTAATCGCCTACATATTATTCCCTATGGGATTCTACCCGACTCATAGTTGGGTAAATTATATGGCATGCGACCGTGTCCATTTAGTTTTTAGTAGTGGATTTGTACGTCAACTAGAAGCTACAAAAATATTGTTTAAATCCAATCCCTATGGATACGATATTTTCTGTACTATATTCGACTGGCAAGCCTAAGTTTATACGCCGGTTTTGCGCTTGTCAATCCTTCTCAAGAAGCTTGATAAAGCGCTGGTAAAACCCGCATGTCCTAAGAAACTCCGCACACCCTTCACCAAAGTTGGGGGTGGAAGCTTAGAAATCACCTCAATCTTTTCCTTGTCAACTTAAATTCCATTCCTTGAGACTTTATGGCCAAGGACAATACCTTCTTCAACCATGAAATGACATTTCTCCCAATTGAGTACCAAATTGGTTTCTTCATATCTAGCCAACACTTTTTCCAAATTTGCAATACAATCATCAAAAGAATCCTCAACCACCGAGAAGTATTCATCCACCAAGTCCGTGAAAATAGCCATCATACACCGTTGAAAAGTTGCCGGTGCATTGCATAAACCAAATGGCATATGTTTGAGAGCAAAATTACCATAGGGACATGTAAATTTTGTTTTCTCTTGATCTTCCAGGGCAATGAAAATTTGGTTTAGTCCGAGTACCCATCAAGAAATCAATAGAAAGCACAGCCCAGCCAATCTATCCAGCATTTGATCTAAGAAAAGAAGTGAAAAGTGATCCCTCCTTATTACTTTGTTGAGCTTGCGATAATCCATACAAACCCTCCGGCGGTCACCGTTCTTGTAGGAATCAATTCATTTTTGTCATTGGTGACCACCGTCATGCCCCCCTTATTTGGTACACATTGAACCGCAAAAGTCCATGAACTATCGGAGATGGGTTAGACAACCCCGACATCCAACCACTTTGTAATATCCTTTTTGACAACTTCTTGCATAGCTCATTGAGTCTTCTTTGATGTTCAATATATGGTTTAGTTCCATCCTCCAACTTGATCTTATGTATTCCAAAGGCGGGGCTTATACCCCGAATATCCGCCAAGGTCCACCCAATAGACGTCTTCCTCTTTTGTAGCACCGCCAATGTGGAATCCACCTGCACGTTAGTCAAACAAGAGAAAAGAATAACCAGTAAAGTAGAAAAAATGGCAAGAAATTCATACCGAAGATGTGGAGGTAATGGATTCATTTCCAAGGTATGTGGCTCTTCAATACAAAGCTTTGTAGGAGGAGTCTTCCTATTTTCAAGACCCAAGGACAATTTTCGAGGTGCATAGTTGTACTACCCCATTCCTTGCAAAGAGTTCACACATTACATGAAGATATCTATCTCATCATCATCAAAGTTGAGCAAGACAACCTCCAACATATCACTAACATTGATTGTAGCACTCGTATCATCAACAATGACATCGGTCACTAAATCTACAAACGAACACACTTCATTGTTATTTGGTTGTCGCATAGACTTACACACATGGAATACCACTTTTTCATCACCAACCCAAAAAAGTTAGTTCTCCGGCTTCAACATCACAAAAGGCCTTACCCATAGCAAGGAAAGGTCTCCCAAGAATAATTGGCACCTCATAATCAACCTCAAAATTAATGAAAAAATCTGCCGGAAGAATGAATTTATCAACCCGAACCAAAACATCTTCAATCACACCCAACGGACTTTTCATGGTACGATCGTCCATTTGCAATCTCATAGATGTAGATCCTGGTTTCCCAATACCCAAAGTCTTGAAAACCGAGTAGGGCATCAAATTTATACTTTCCCCAAGATCACAAAGAGCTTTCGGAAACTCGGCACTTCCCATTGTACAAGAAATCGTGAAAGCACCGAGATCCTCCAACTTAGGAGCCATTGATTGAACAATTTCACTCACTTGATGAGTGACTTTGATGGTCTCAAAATTCATTGACCACATCTTTGTCACAAGATAGTTCATAAACTTTGCTTAACGGGGAATTTGTTCCAAAGCTTCGACCAATGGAACATTGATTGCAAGACTCTTCATCATTTGAATGAACTTCTTGAATTGATTCTCACCATTTTTCTTGGAAAGTCTTTGAGGGTATGGAGGTGGAGGCTTAGGCAAGGGTGCCTTAGCCTTTTGCACTACCGACTCCGGTATGTCAATAATGTGTTCCCTAGACGGGTTCACCTCCTCTTAAGTCTCTTCCACACTATCATCAATATCAATCTGAACTTCCTCATTTGGTTGAAAAACATTGTTCGGGATCTCTTCTTCTTGCATTACTTGATCACCATCAACAAGTCACCTTCCACTTGAGGTGGTTGCATTCCCTCCTCTTCTACTTCTTGTGATAACTGCCATAGCATGCCCCATATTGTTACCACCCTTTGGGTTTACTACCGTGTCACTTGGTAGTGCACCCTTAGGATGAGAATTTAGAGATTGAGAGATTTTCCTCAATTGAAATTCGAGGTTGCAGATTGATGTGTTATGTGAGAAACGTTGGGCATCCGAATCGACATTCTTTTCAACAATTTTCTTGAACATATTCTCAATACATCTCATCTATTTGTTTGAAGAACTTGAACCATGGGGAGGATAAGGAGTTGGGTTTCTCTATTGTTGATACATTGGGGGCCTTTGAAAACCCCACCTCTGGTTGCCTTGATTATTTCCCCAACAAACTTGATTGTTGCCTCCCCAATTTCCTTGTTTGTTTTTACTCCAATTTTCGTGATTGTTGTTGTTATGCCAGTTCCCTTTCTTGTTAGAATTTCAATTTCCATGATTGTTTTGTGGTCACCATTGTTGTTGGTTTGGGCCTTGGAAGTTTTTTCGTTGCCCTTGAAAATTGTTCACATATTGCACTTCCTGCTCTTGCTCATTATAAGAATCATCTTTATCAAAACCACCATCATCTTGCACATAGTTCTCCACTCGATTTTTCACTTGTGTACCATTGGTCCTCCTCTTTCTCACCAACACATTCACTCTGTCCATAGCATTAACTTTCTTAAGAGCTTGCACTTTATTTAGTTGGACATTTGCTAGTTAAGTCATGGCAGTGGTCAATTCGACAGTGGCTTGCCCATGGTCTTGCAATTCTTTGTGAAAGTGGATCATATTCATATCACCTTGTGCAACATTGGCCCAGGATTGCCAAGCTGACGATATTTCCACCATCTCATCCAAGATTTCACACGCCTCCGCATAAGGCGTAGTAATAAAACTCCCACTGGCTAGTTAATTCACTACACATTGGTTGGTTGTGTAACCCAACGATAAAAAGTTTGTTGAATCATGTTTTTCGTCATATCGTTGTTGGGACACTCCTTAACCATTGTTCTATAGCGCTCCACATTTTGTGTAGTGGTTCATTCGACTCTTGCTTGAATGCCAAGATCTCATCTCGAAATGTAGCCATGTGCCAGGGAGAGAAAAATTTAGCAATGAACTTTTCCGCTAACTCATCCCAAATGTGAATTTGAACGGTTCGACAATCATTCCAACTAATCTAAAGCTTTCTCCCCAGTAGAGAGAAAGAAAAAAGACTTAGCCTCAATGCATCCTCGAAAACATTAGTTTGCTTGCTCCCCCAACATGTATCCACAAAGCGTTTTAAATGTTTGTAAGCATTTTGAGTTGGAGCACCGGTAAAGAAACCTCATTGTTCAGGCAAAGTGAGAATCACATTGGTGATTTGAAAGTTTCCCACCTTAATACAGGGAGGGACTATTGTACTAGCATAACCTTTGTTGGGAAACATCCGGTGTGGATCTTCTTGTAGTGGATGTGGTGGAGGTGGGGGTGGAACGGGCACATTGTCTTGTGTACCCCTGCCTCTTTGTTGTGGCACTTGAGGTACATCATCTACTTGTTCCTCCTCGCCGTCCAATTCCCCCAAAGGCAAATTTCCGAGCTCATTGTTCGCCATGTTTGTACCTGTAATTTCTTAAACAAATTAGTAACACGGATGGGAAAGAAGATATTTCAAAAACACACTCAAAATATATAGCTAACACCGTTTTAACTACCCGACAATGGCGCCAAAAATTGATCCACTCCCAGTCCACACTCAACAATGAGTGGAAGAGGTCGTTAGAAGAATAGTACCCAACTATGAATCGGGGTCGATTTCCGTAGGGAGCTAACAATGGGTGTTAGAGTGTATACTTGATGCGTGAAGATGAAACAACTTAAATACACCTCCAATAAAGTTGGTTTGCAATTTACTTCTATAAACTACACTGTCAATGATCAATAAGAGAAATAAAACTAGAAATTGACTAATTATTTTTGGTGGTATTCAAATAGGTAAAAAGCCTATGGATGTAACCTTCGCCTAGGTGTTCGCCTAATGGGTTAAATGCATTAACACTTGTTTTCTTGATGGGGGTATATTATAGCTCTCAACTCTAGGTTACCCACTCAATACCTCTCGGTCATAGAGTGATTTTACCCAATTTGGCTTTCTCAAGCCCAAACGGGTACCAAGATAAATAGTTAATATCAACTCAAGTCGAGTTTTCCCTATCTCTAGTTCAAACCCTTTAGTTAGGCTAGTCAAATCTTAACTAGCCCAAATTCTTGTTAGCCAAGTTTTCTAAACTAGGTCCCTCTTTCTAAAGCAAAGACCAAGTCAAAAAGGCATGAATCGATATTTCCAACCATTAATTCTAAAATTAAAGCATGAACAAGGCTAAATAACAATACCTAATCATAAATAAGCATTAAATTAAATACCTATGAGGTTTACACACTACGGTTGGGTCACAACTCTAGTAAGTGTTAGCTACTCATAGTAGAAAATGAAGAAAACAAAGAAAAAAACTAATTAAACCCATAATATAAAATAAAATGATAAATTATGACATTTTCCCCCCAAAATGATCACAAATATTCTAAACTAGTAAACTATAACGGCTATAGCTTAGAAAACTTCAAAACTTGACCTAAAATGTGATTCCCGTCTATTTATAGTGGGTAAACATTCACTAACAAGATTTCCCCTCAGGAGGTTCTACGACCGCACAATTACATGCGCGGTCCACACATTGCTTGAGTTTGCAGTGGAACTGATTTTGCAGCTGCACTATTTGGTCTGCGCGGCCGCACAATTCATGTGCAGTCCGCACTTCAGGCAAGGCTCCAGTCTTGGTCATTTTGCACACTCTCTAAACTTTTTGAATTCTTGTCAGTGCGGACCATGTTCTACGGCCGCACAACTTGTGTGTGGTCCGCACTTCTCTTCATTCCATATTTGAGCTTTAGCAACAGATCTGTTGCCGCAAGGAGAATTCTGTAGACCACACTTTGGTCTGTTGTGCCCCGTATTGCCTTATGAGCCGGAACACTCCTTTTTGAGTTGGATATCTTCAATTTATCCCAAATCTCTAACATTCCTGCAATTTTCACACTTTCATTAGTTTTGGGAACATAAATCAATACTTTCAGACTAAAACAAAAGTAAAAAGGTACTAATAAGTGGTCAAAACCCACACTTATCAAACCCTTTCTATTTTCTTACAGGTCTATCTAAGACCACCAAACTTAGGCCGTTGGATGAGAACGAGGATCCGCCATTGCTTGTCGAGCCCTCAGTTTTGGGGCAGCATGGGACTGCCACGAAGGAGTAAAGAAGAAGAGGAAGAGGAAGTCCTCAGGTTCCCTGTACCCCGAGACGAAGAAGAAGAAGAAGGTGACTATTTGGGTCTAGAAGGCCAAGAAGATCACCAAGTACAAGGTATTAGACCGCGATTCTCTCTACCGGCTCAGGTACGAGCTAGAAGATGACGACCTTTTCGTCGCTCATGGGTCGACCCTTAATGAGGGGTAGCAGGCAACGACTGAGAAAAAGGACCATGAGGTCGATACCCCTCTTACTCGGGAACCACAGAGAGAGACGGAGGTTTAGGCCTCCCAAGAAGTCGCTCCTATTCTGAAGGAGGTGACCGGTGTCATTGACAACACCCTCCTATACCGAGTCCATGCTTGAAGAGGCCCAAACGGGCAAAGATAAGTCAAGCGATGGAGCGTAGGGCCCAGACGATTCCCTCAACACGTTTTTTGATGGCATGGATATGGCCGTACTGGAGGATTTTTCCGGGCTTGGTCACCTGGAGGTCCCAAAGAAGGATGTGCCCTCGGGAGCTGGCGGGTGACTTCGAACCCAAACCTAGTGAAGTAATCTCCTGCTCCGAGCGTGGAGCCTGAGCGTAAGAGAACGATTGTTCTTACAATCCCGGAGGATGCCTGGGTCTTGTCTGCTCCAGTGGGCATAGCCAGCTACCTCTGATGCCTGGTGACAAAGGAGGACCATGCAAAGATGAACGAGGTGGGAACGTTGAGCCTCTTCAACGAGGCGCAACATGCGCTGAATCAGGTAAGGAGTCAGTCCTTTGTACCCCTTTGTTAATCTTACTTTGGTCTTTGACGTCCTCTACTAACTTCATTATTTTTCAGAATTCAGTGTTTCACCATGAAAGCTTCCTCCGGTACCGCTTGGAGATTTACCAGCTCTAGTTTGAGCTCAAAGAGCAGGTCCGGAAGAAGGACATGTACAAGGCTCTTAGTGAACACTAAGACGAGGCCTTTAAAGACCTCCGATTCTCCAAGACGAGATGGAAAGTCTCAAAACAAGGCCTCGACCCTAAAGCAGGAACACACCGACCTGGTTGAGAAGGTAAAGATCTTTTAGGCTAAAAATGAGCAGCTAGTCATGATGACTAAAAACACAACTTCGTAGGTCCAATAGAAGATAGAATTGATCGACCAGTTGGGGGATGAGATGGACGAGGTCAAGTCCACGACCGAAGTGTGGAAGGGAAATATGGACCTGCTGGCTTCGAAGAAGGAAGTTGTGAAGGTGGAGCTGGCATCGGTCAAGAACCAACTCCTGGTGATAAAGGACAAAGCTGATAAGGGGTCTCGCTGAATGATGATCTCCAGGCATAGTTGAGCTCGGCCGTCATAGAACGGGATGCTCTTGGGAAAGAATATGCTGCACTGAGGTCCAAATTAGATGTGACCTCTACTGATGACGAGGAAATGGTGGCCCAGTAGAAGGCCGATGTGGAGGCAGCTGAGACCCGCTTAAAGATGAAGACTAAGTACATAAAGCGGCTATCCCGGAGAGACCCTCGAAGAGATCCATGCCCGAGGTTTTGACCTATAGGCCAAGATTGAAGAAGATAGGAGGCTCGAGGCAAAGGAGCTATACGAGCCTGAGGGTCTTGAATTCTCCAAGGGTTGGGAAGGCTCAGAGGGATCTAATGGTTCTGGCGACGAGTCGGGCCCCGGTTAAGACCAAGCGTAGATGCCTTTGTATTTTTCCAGTTTTTCCTTATGTATATATTTATTTATTTTGTTTATTTTGAAGTTTTTCTATCAGGCATTTGTAAATATATTTTGGACTATATAAAAAAAATTCCTTTCTGGCAATACCGTGTCTTTACTTTTCCAGTATCTTCTTTCAATTTCTATTTGCGTATTGTTTTTTATGACTTAGCATATAATTAGATGTAGTTCTGGAGCATCCATTTTTTGGAGGTTCAAACGGAGCCTAACTTCAATGCAACTTTGGTTTGCTTGTGGCTTCGAACCCTCAGTGAGACTAGAGGTTTTTAAGATGCTTAAGTATTTTTAGACGATGTTTTTTACAAGGGTAACTTTTTAGTAGGTTTCAAATTTTTGTAAGGGCCTTACTTTCAGGTTACGGACTTCGGACATCTCCGAGCTGTTTTTAGGGTGGCCTTAGCAATTTATATTAGGGCACCACCTAATGGGTTTGGTGCCTCCATATTCGGTAGCCTGGGTCGTTCGAGTTTTTATCGGGCGACAATCCTGAAGTAGTGATATCCCGTGAGCTTGATTGTCCTAGAGTATGGGTAGCCCGTGGGCTTTAGGATCCATGATCGAAGAAGAAAAAACCACAGTAATAAAAGTGCAAGGGAAAGAGAAATTTCCTTCATTGCTTAGTATGCAAGTTACACAATCGAAGGCACATAAAAACTTGTGTCATGGCCAGAGTGGACTATGTGGTCATGGTTCATACGGATGTTTGGCCCTTACAATGAATCCTAACCACCAAGCCTTAGATTTTAGCACGTACAATTTTCCCTTTCCTATGCTAAAGATCTTAATCAGAATGTGGTGGCCCCCAATATTCAAGGTTGAGCTTGTGAGGGCTTGGATACTATTAACCTGAAGAAAACGATCATTGATTCCGTTATGAAATCGGTCTTCAAATCTAAGGTAGCACATTTTACTGTTGCCTCATTAAAAGCCTGCCGAAAACCCACTTCGGGACAAAACCAGTTCAAGGGAAAAAGAGTGCAACATGTGCTTTCATACCTAATATCCACATACATCCTAGGCCGATTACCTGCATACGTTAGTACGATTTATAACATGATTAAAAAGTAATTGGTTTTGTACCTTAGCAGTAGTACCGCTTGAAGTGTGTCAAATTCCAGTTATTCGGTAGTTGTACGTTGTTTCCCGCTTCAAGTTAATACGAGCCTTTGTCGGTTTTTTTGATAACTTGATACGGTCCTTCCTAGATCGGGCCCAACTTTCCTTCGTTCGAGTTCCTGGTGTGTAGTGTTACTTTCCTCAACACCAAGTCCGCGACTTGAAAGTGTCGTAGGATGGCTCTTCGGTTGTAATACCTTTCTATTCGCTGCTTCTCAGCGGCCAATCAGAACAGAGCGGCCTCCCGCTTTTCATCCGATAGTTCCAAGATTGTTATCATGGCCTTGCCATTAGGCTCTTCAGTCGCATACCGGAACCTGAGGCTCGGTTCTCCCACCTCAACTTGTATCAAGGCTTCGGCTCCGTAGACCAAGGAAAATGGGGTGGCCCCGGTGCTTGATTTCAAAGTCGTACGGTATGCCCACAGGACTTCGGGCATGATCTCCTTCCATTTCCCTTTCGCACCGGTCAACCTCTTTTTCAAGTTTTGAAGTATAGTCTTGTTCGTTGATTTTGCCTGCCCATTCCCATTAAGGTGATAATCGTTGATAGTATCTTCTTGATCTTGTGATCTTTGAAAAACTTATTCACCTTGCTGTCGACGAATTGTTTTCCGTTGTCGCAAACGATCTCGGCCGGTATCCCAAATCGACATATTATGTGGTCCCAGATGAAGTCAATTACTTCTTTCTCCCTGACCTTTTCAAATGCTTGAGCCTCAACCCATTTTGAAAAATAATCGATCATGAATAGTATGAATTGAGGTTTACCGGGTACCCATGGCAGGGGACATACGATGTCCATTCCCCACTTCATAAATGGCCATGAGGAGAAGACCGAGTGGAGCATTTCTCCCGGTTGGTGGATCATCAGAGCGTGTCTTTGGAAGTCGTTGCATTTTCGTGCCAAGTCCTTCGCATCTTTCTCCATTTCGTTCCAGTAATAGCCGACCCTAATTAGTTTTAAAACCATAGATTTTTCCCCTGAATAGTTCAAACATGTGCCTTCGTGAACTTCTCTCATGGAATATTCGGCCTCTCCTGGTTCCAAGCATCTGGATGGAGGGTCGTCGAAGGTCCTCCTGGCAATGCCCCTTCGACCAAGCTAAATATGGCAGCCTTGGTGTGTAGGGCTCTCGATTCTTTAGGATCCGAAGGCAATTTTCTGGTCTTCAAGTAGTCAATGTATTTCTTCCTCCAATCCCAAGTTAAACTCATTGAGTTTACTTCGGCGTGGCCTTCTTCTATCACCAACTTCATTAGATGCATTATTGTTCACGAATTGAATTCGTCGGCATCGACCGACAACCCCAACTTAGCCAGTGCATCGATCTCACTATTCCGATCTTAGGGTACATGCTGCAGGGTCCATTCCCTTAATTGATGCAGGGTTGCCTGTAATTTGTCTAAGTACCTTTTTATCCGTTCTTCTTTTACTTCAAATGTCCCGTTAACTTGATTTAACACGAGGAAGGAGTCTCACTTAGCTTTGATCACCTCGGCCCCAAGACTTTTAGCCAATTCTAGACCTGCAATCATGGCCTCATACTCGGCCTTATTGTTAGTCAATTTCACATTTCTAATAGATTACCTAATTACATTTCCCGTAGGCGGTTTAAATACGATGCCGAGCCTGGATCCCTTCGCGTTCGAGGCATGAAAAAGGGTCTAGATTCCGAGGTTAACATTAATTCCCTTTTGACTTCGAGTATTAAGGTCGGGGTTGATCGTTGCCAAACCTACACAACTATAGAGTAACGAGGATGGTCGATGCAGTTTTACCCAACAAGGTCGGGATCGATTTTCACAGGGAGTTAATTGATTTGGAGTTAGGGATCTAACTAAATCTATATGCATGTGTTGTTCCTAATTGAACTTCCAAACATGTTTGTGATTGATTCAACTTTTAATTCTATACTATTGTATGCTAAGAGTAAGTTAAGTACAATATTTTTGGTGAAAGTTTTCAAGGGTTAAAAGGCACTAGGGTAGTGACTTCCGCCTAGGTGAATATCTAACGGGTATCGAGAATCTAGGACAATCTTGTTTTGATTGCGGTCGTAACATAACCATCACGCATAAGTGCTCACTCTATACCTCTCGGTAATTTGAGTGACTTTGCCTAATTTGGCTTTCTCAAGTCCAAATGGGTGTTCATGCAATAAAAGTGATATTGGCTCAAGTCGGGTATTACTATCTCTAGGTTTAACCCTTTAATTGGGGCTATCAATCTCTTGAGTTCACCTAATTCCTTGTTAGACTAATTTACCTAGACTTAGTCCCTCTTTCTCAAGAAGAGCCTAAGTCATAAAGGCATGAATCAGTGTTTGCAACAACTAATTCTACAATTCAAGCATGAATTAGGATAAATATCACTAACCCATAAAAAATTAAGCCCTAAAATTCAAGACCCATTAAATACCCACACAAGGGTTGGGTCACAACCATAGCTATGAGGTCTAGCTACTCATAATAATAGCAGAAATCAAATATAAAGATGAAATATAATCCATAATATTAAAGTAGAAGATTAAAATCTAAAGTTTGAAGGTAAATCTTGTACCAAATTGCCCAAAAAGGGAAAACCCAACTGTTCACGTGCTCAACAAAACTAAACTTAAATTGACAAAAAGGTCTATTTATACTAAGCTGAAATTTTCGGACAAATATACCCTTGCGGAGGTTTCGCGGAGGCGTAATTCTGACCACGTCCGCGCTTGGGATTTTGCGGCCGCGTAATATTGAGCGCGGTCTGTGTTTCTTTACATATGAGACTGTGTTGAACCTTGTTTCGCGGATCGCGTATTTTCCACCGCGGCCGCGTACTTTTGACGTTGATCGCCCTTCTTAATTTTTGCACACTCGCGAAGTCTCTGAATCTTGGAAAACGCGGTATGCGGAATTCCAAACGCGACTGCACCAATAATTTCGCGGTCGCTTCTTTCTGCCGTTGTCCGCGCCCAAGTCTGTGCCCAAAAATCACTTCTTTGAATCTCCTCTTCGCGGTCCACGGATTATGTGTCACCTCAACGTTGATCCTTACGCCACTGGTCTTTTATGTCGCGGTTCGCGCTCTTATCCCAGTCTTGGATTTGTGCAAGTTGTTGATACCCACTTTTTCCCATATATTTTTAAAATATACATATATACTTTCAAAATAGTGCATAAGCATCAACAAGTATTTTTCCATAATTTTTATAATTTTTAAGGGCTTTTAATCAATTTACCCCTGTATTTTATTATATAAATAATTATTAATTGCATTACAAATAATTTTATGATGATTTATTACTTAAATTTTATCATTTTATATTCATATTAAGCTTTAAACATTTTATGTATCATTATATCTGCATCTTTAGGTTATAATTGCAATATTTCGCAATAATAGCCACATATATGCATAATTACCTTATTTACACAGAAAAGTGACTTTTTATATTTTTATAATGTTAAGTAATTATTTTAAATCTTTTTTATGCACAAATGATATTTTTATTATTTATTAATTATTTTTATAAATTATTTTATTAATTTAATTGGGTATTTAAAATATAGCCCCTTTTTTTCAATTAATTTTTCGGACCTAGCCCAATTATTCACATTACACCAGCCCAATACCTAACCCAATACCCGTCCAACCCAGACCCATACCCATTTAAAACAAACTGACCCAAGCACTTGTGAGATCCCGGCCGTTGATCAACGGCTCCAAATTAATTCCCCCTTTTTAACTATACTAACACCCTAACCCTAGATCATTTCCCCCCACCCGCCGTCATTGAATCCTCTCATCTCTTCCTTCTCCCCTATCAAACCCTAACCCTCCATACCATTTCCCCTTTTGATTCCTACCAGAAATGGAATCATTTCTCGATTCCTTGCCTTATCTAGCCTTACCCTTTTACCAGCTACGCGTTTTTGGTATTACTTGACTTGTTTGCCTCAAATGGCAAGTGTATATCAAGAAACTCGAACCAGATATGGTCCAGAATCTCTTATATTTTGGTTATTCCCATCTATATTCATTCCAATATGTGTGAGCACGAATATTTTTCGTATTTTTCAATTAGGGTTTTAGATTTCTGATTCAAACCAGATTTGGTTCGATTTCAGTTTGTTTTTATGTTATTCTTCATCTACATTTGTTCCGTTACTCACAAATCCGCCTATTTTCGGAAAATCTTTTACTTACCCTAAAAATTAAGGTTCAGATCTGAAACGATTTTTATTTTTTTGTTTTAGTATTATTTCTTTAATGTTTCAGTATCTCTATCTCTCTGTTTTATAGTTGCTTATTATTTCTGATTGACTTTTATTTACCCTAAAATTAGGGTTCTGATTTTCAAAGACGAACCAAACCTGTTTCAACCTTTAATGTTTCATCTCTGTGTATCTATTACGATTTTCCTTTATTATTTTGTTTGATTTCACTTACCCTAAAATTTAGATTCAAACCTTAATTATTTCCGTGTATATGTCTTTGTATTTCTGCTTATTTTCTAGGGTTTTCAATTTTTTAATTATTTCTTTTAATGTTTCTGTCTATTTGTCTTTAACTCTGGCGTTAATTGCTGATTAATTTTTACTTAACCCAAGTTAGGGTTTTGAAACCTTTGCTAAGATTTTTTCCTTTCTTATACGATACTGACATTCCTTATTTGTTTGATTTACTTGTTCTCATTATTTCCTTACCTTATTTGATCTGATACTTGACTACTGACTGATTCCATATGATACTTTCCCCAAATTAAGTAGTACTTGCCTAATTTTATGCTGCTATGTCCTGTTAATTGATTGAAGCCGACTTTAAATTGATTATGGAATTATTTTCATTCCTTAATTATGTATGATTGATTCATTACCTTATTTTTCTGCTTAATTCAGTGCTACTTAAACCCCTCTCTCATTCCTTTTAGAAAAACGGGAACTCTCATATTTTACTCACTAGAAACTTAAGCTCTTTTATTCTCTCTTGTTCTGATTTCTGTACTAAGTGGTTATTGTTTGGCCGGCTGAAAGCCAAGGCTAAATTACTTTGGAACTTAACTTCTATTGCACATTTACTTGCTTTCTTCTCAACTGGTATGCCCTAAACTTCGCAGTTCCATTCTCTATGCTTTGTTTGACTAGCTTGTTCCAATTCCTAGCATGATTCTGTCTTTTATATGACTATATGATTTCATTTGGTAATACTGTTAACTTAAGACTAAGTTATTTCGAATAACAAGAATCCCCTTATAAGTTAGCTTAAGGTTTAATGTGTTTCATGCATTGTTTGTCACCTCTACACCTGTTCTGAACTTTGCAAGACACTATAAGCATGTAATCAAATATGCTTGTTACCTAACTCATCTGCCCTGCCTGTCTATTTCATGTATCTGGCTAACTTAGTTATTTTTGCCTAATTACTTCTGTGATTAAGCCATGACTGTTTTAAATGCGAGCATTGAGTATTTAGCTTAATCAGATTTCAACCTGTTTGAACTATGTGCTGAACATGAACTTTGTTTGCTTCTTGGTGCAGTTCTGCCTGCAACTCTGTGTTTTGAACTTTCTTTCATTTGAAATTGAAGTACTTTAAAATCGCCCCTTTTCCTTTATGTACTGGTTTTAAAACCCCTACTTCTAGTCCTTTAGGTTCTCAACCACCCCAGTGTGAGCACTGCCTAGGGTCCTTGAGACTCTTTTGAACGCTGACACACTGGGGGTTGGTTTTCCAATATCTTATGAATTGCTTTCTGAGTATGTGGTTCTGGTGTGAGTATCGCTCGGGGTCCCCTGAGGCCCTTGGGAACTTTGACACACCGGAAGCCTGGTTCTTATTTGACATGGATGAATCATTCTTATGCTTCAAACTTGTTACGTTGGAAGGCCTAGTTCCTAGGTTTATTTGGGTCTGGGAAGGCTCCCTATAGTGTAACTATTATCATTATGTAATTCATTTGATATTTTGGGCTATAATAATTCTGTAATAACAGATTTGGGAATATTTAGTAAGCTGGGGTTTTTTTCTTATATCTTTTGTTAAAACTGGGTAGAAATCTTGCCTATAGGATTTAATTATGCTGATTGAACTGTGTGAGTACTACTACTGTGTTTAGAAATTCTGCCTATAGGACTTTCATGATCATTTGGATTTTGTATTTACGCTTGCATACTAGAGAAACTGCTTATAGGACTTTTTGTTTAATTATGTACATTAGAAATCCTGTTCATAAGATCTATACATGTTTTCAACCAAATGTGCATAAGTGACCATGCCTATAGGACCTTACTGTTTGAGTTAATTGTCCTTCCTGGCAATCAGTTTAATTTCTGCCTATACACAGTTAATAGTGTCGCGCCCCCTCTTTTCCAACTCCTCTCGGGCCGGTCAAAGGTTCTTGACATTATTGGGACAACTTTTTTCCTTTTTGGAAAGGGGTATGCAAGATTTTGAAGAGTCGCCACCTAACGATTTTAAGGTGCGTTAGGGCACCTATTTGAGTTATTTACATACATTGATTTGATAACCAGAGATAGGGTAAGGGCTTGAAATTATTCTAAGGGGGAGGTGTTAGGCACCCCTCAGAATCCACAACTGTGGTTCCCAGCCAAACACCTTTTATGCATTTGTACAGGTAGAAAATAAGCAATTAATGTTTAAGAAAAGTAGATAGTTTTGAAAGGTTCGCAGTCTAAGCACACATGTGTTACTAAGTTTGAAAATATTTAATAACTAAGTAAAAGTTTTTGAAAGTGTTATAAACTAAACATGCATATGGGTGTAAGGATGTCCTAGGTTGTTTTTCATATGGATCACATCAATGCAATACCCGGTATGTCACCTCTCAAAGAGGGGATACACGTGGTATTAGCGCACCGGTCATCATATCCATATCTACCTTTCCCACCCCGTAGAGGTAATTAAAGATATTTTTGGTCAACGACCGCTATTGTGTGTTGTTACTCGTCCCTTCCTAATAGTCCTGGAGGAGTTTAGGACTTCTACCGATAAGGGAGGTTCTAGGCAGACTGTAACGATCCGACCGGTCGTTTTGAGCTCTAGCGCGTCGTTCAGCGGTTTGGGACCCTGAGCAGCTTCATTTCAAGTATTATGACTTGTACGCATGGTCGGAAATTGAAATTCGAAAAGTTCGGTGGATTTGGAAAGAAAATTCTCATTTCGGAAGCCTTAAGTTGGAAGAATCAACTAAGATTGGAATTCTAAGTAAACGACCTCCGAATCAGGATTTGAATCTTCCTGCAGGTTCGTATGATGATTTTGGACTTGGGCGTATATCCGTATCGGTCTTTGGTTAACCCGGGAGCGTTTCGGCGCATATTGTGGAAGTTAGCATTTTTGAAGAAATTTCCTAAGTTTGGCTTGAAGCGCATTTCAGTGATATTGATGTCCGTTTGGGATTCCAAGCCTGGGAATAAATTCATATGGCTATTCTGGAGTTAGGAGCGCGATCGTAAGTGAATTCGAATGTCCGTAGGTTAATTTGAAGTCATTTGGCTAAAGATAGAAATTTGAAGGTTTTTGAGAAATCCGACCGGAAGTGGAAATTTTGATATCGGGGTCGGAATGCAATTCCGGAAATTGGAGCAGGTCCGTAATGTCGAATATGACTTGTGTGCAAATTTTGGGGTCAATCGGAGGTGATTTGATAAGTTTCGGCATCGGATGTGGAAGTTTGAAATTTCAAAGTTCATAAAGTTGAATTTGAGTGCGATTCATAATTTTGGCGTTATTTGATGTAATTTGAGGCCTCGAGCAAGTCCGTGGGATGTTATGGGACTGAGTCGTGTGATTGGACGGGGTCCTGAGGGCCTCGGGTGTGATTCGGGGTGATTTCGGGTCATTTCAGAGTGTTTAGCTGCTGTTGTTTGCTGGTGCTTCTGGTGTGAATTGCGATCGCATCCTTAGGAGTGCGATCGCGAAGAAGAAAATTGAAGGGCCGAGGTTTTTCTCCTATGCGATCGCGGGAGTTGGTGTGCGATCGCGAAGAAGGCCTGAGGGCTGCTGTGCTGGCTAGTGCAAACGCAGTGTGGTGTCTGCGATCGCGGAGGAGGAATTTGGGAGGCTGCAGTCATTGGCTTATGCGATCGCACCTGTAGGCATGCGAATGCACAGAAGGAATCAAGGGGGCAGCAAGTTTGGACTATGCGATCGCAAAGGCCTTCATGCGATCTCATAGAGGGGCAGTGCTGGGCAGTTATTATTTTAAACGGAATTTTTGGCCATTTCTTCATTTCTTCACTTGGTATGGGCGATTTCGAGGATCTTCAAGAGGGGATTTTCATCAAGCATCACTAGGTAAGTGATTTCTTCCCGTTTCTAAGTTAAATACGTGATTTTACGTGGAATTAGACATGGAAATTAGTAGGAAATTGGGATTTTTGGAGGAAAAACCTAGAAATTTGTATTTTGGATTTTTACCACGAATTTGAGCATGGAAATTAGAGTAAATTGTATATTTGAGCTAGTAAGACTACGGGTAGAGTTTATCTTCGAGAAATTTTAGAATCCGGGCACGTGGGCCCGAGGGCATTTTGGTCAATTCCTTGAGCGGAGATGGGAGTTTATATAATTTGAATTGTTAACAAATATTAGAGTATATTTTCATTGGTTTGTCGTTATTTGGATAGTTTTGGAGCGTTGTGCATCCATTGGAGTCGTCGGACGGGCTTGAAAGCCGGTTATGGAATTTCGGAGCGAGGTAAGTCTCCTTTCTAACTTTGTGTGGGGGAATTGTCCCCATAGATGAACTAAATGTACATGCTATTATTTGCGGGGGCTACGTACGCACGAGGTGACTGTAGTCCGTGCGCAACTACTAATATGCTTATGTCTGGGTAGTCTAGGACCCACTAGCATGCCTTACGTGTTGTACATGTGATCCTGCCAATAATATTAGACTGATAATGCTATTGAATTGGTAATTTATTTCCTAAGAAGGCTAGAGTGTACCTTTCTTAATCTTTTAGAAAGAGAATTGATTCCTCCGTGGATAATTGTGTTCCTGATAAGGTTATATTATTGAATATTATTAAACTTGGAAAATGAATTTCAAAACAAAGATTTAAATGCTATTTTTTTTTCGTGTTCCTTAAGGAGAATTTTACCACTTTCCAGGGTAACTGCTTTCTTGATAAAACTGTGGACTTATTGTGTGAAAGTGTGTATCTATGGGTGCCTGAGTCGCATGTATGATTTACGAGCAGGATAACCCTGTATTTATGTATAACCGCGTCGCATGATCGATTCGCGAGCGGGGAAGATAGATGCATATATGGTTCGAGCCATTCGACCCTCGACAGTGCACAATTTATTATTGTTGGTCCACACCGTTCGACCCTCGACATTTTCTTGCACATGATAATTGATGCGTATTTCCTGTAATCATTACTATTTATTAGACTAAGAAGTTTTAAATTGCCAACTGAAATGACGAAGATTTAATGTGTTAAATGTGAAAGAAGTTGATATTTCTTATCTCTGATTATTATTAAATTGCCTATGATACTTATGCTTAGCACCTCACTTGATTATATTTAACCGACTTATAGCAAGTGTCTAATTCGACCTCTCGTCACTACCTCTCTGAGGTTAGGCGGGATACTTACTGAGTACACGTTGTTTTCGTACTCATGCTACACTTGATGTGCATTTTTATTGCACAGGTACTTTCACAGCGATGTGGCCAGCATTGGGGACTTAGGCGAGCTGCATTATCCGGAGGCGACCCCGACAGAGTCTCCCTCGTATTGTAATTATTGTCATTTTCAAATTCCTTGTCCAATCTGTATTTCGGACAAGCTTGTAGTATTTTGTATAAATTCTTAGAGTTTTGCTCATGTACTTGTGTCACCGGGTTCTGGGACGTGTTTGGGATTTACTCTAATAAATTGAATTGTTTACTTGTCGTATTTATTTAATAAATTTTTATTCTCTCATTGGGCTGTAAGTGACAGGTAACGATTTCGAAAATGTTAAAAATAGGAATTTAACTCAACTAGTTAATGATTGGCTTGCCTGACAGTGGTGTCTGGCGCCATCACGACCTTATGGATTTTGGGTCGTGACACAGACCCTCAGGTTTAAAGGCAAAATACTAAGGCGGCAAATAAGAACATAGAGGACTGCAATTAGGGGGGAAACACATAGACAACAGAGAAAAGGCCCAAGTATACCTCCACAAGTAATGCAAATAGGTTGCACGACTCATACACAGTTAAGGGCAGTATTTAAATTCAGAGTCCTAAGGCATGGTATCTAACTAAGCTTAGAATACAGATTGTTCTATAATTCAGAAAGGGGGTCCTAATCAATTTGCCTACTATTTTTTTAAAACATGTTAAGCATTAAGCGACATATACATGGAATCAGATTTCCAGTTTTAAACACATTAGTCACCTAAGGCTTGCCTAGGTGAGAGACAGTATACCAATTTCCAGAATTATTTAGAGGAGATCTGTTTGACATTGTATCACCGAAGCATGTTGCTCTAGGTGTTCAGAATACAAACTCATTACCAGTTATTTGCAAAGGACTGAGTGAAGTTGTTGTTTACTCCTTTTCATGCATCAGTAATTAGACTAGGTGTATTAAAAGTGCAATCCTAAGGACATGGTATCTAATGCACAGAGATGCAGATTGATGTGGATGCAAAACCTAAGCAGGATCTCTAAATGCATAAGTGTACATCGTTTAAACATGCTTTCAGAGTATGCAGAGGATTTGGAGACGGCCTGTTTATTAGTGTTGTTTTATCCTAAAACAGGATCTCTAGGTGTATATGGCAGCATAGAACATGATTTGCAGAAAATACCATTTTATCAGCAGGGGTTTTCTAAGTGATATGATAGTGAGATGGACATGCTGAAAATAGTAAGTGTAAGTGCTAGAGGAAATGATCTCTAATGCATGAAATGAGTCCTAAGCATGATTTCTATTGCACAGATAGGGATATACGGCCTAATAACATGGTATCTACTCCTTTTATAGCTAAAGCATGCATAGTTACCCCTTTCTTTTCACTATCCATCCCCAAAGAGTTGTTTAGAATAATTATTACAAACCATTCGCACAAATTACATAATTGAAATAAGAAAAGAAGAAGTTATACTATAGGGAGCCTACGGATAGGCCCAAAATCTCCAAAATGCTTCAAGTGCCATTAATTCACAGCCTTTCATAGAAATCCAGGTGTATCAGAGTTCCCTACGGATCTCAAGGGATCCCGGGCAGTGCTCACACCCGGATTTTCATAACCATGTTGAGTAAGTGCACTGTGGAAAGGCCAGCTCTAATGTGTCAGACTTCAGTGGGATCTCATAGGGATCCCAAAGCAGTCACACACTAAAGAGGCAGAACCTAGATTGCGAAGAATATATGTGAGAGTGCTTGACATAGTTTTGAAAGAGTTGAGTTGAAAGAACATTTTCTGAAAATAGTTTATTTGGAATAGGTTTGCATAACAATAAGAGAGTGGCTTAGGAAAATAGTTTTGAAAGGAAAGGGGAAGAGAGCAATAAGAATAACCAACCAGCACGAAACAGTACACAGAGTACAGGGGAACAACCACAAACAAGGAAGCAGGGATTGGGGACAAATAGGCCATACGTAGAAACAGATTTGTATATAAGTTAACATCAGAGAAGTACTAAAATATCACAAACTTGTACAGAACCTAAACAATCACATAAATAATTTGTCACAAAGGGGTTCATGCCAGGAACTTAACAGAACCAGATTGAGGGAGTGCTAAAGAGGGGATAACATATAACAAACAGAGTCACATATAGGTTCAGGGGGGAGGACTCGTGATTATAGCATGTGTCCAGGATCACATAGTAACCAAGTGACATATAGTGCATGCTTGTAGTGTGCTAAGTCATAGTGGAACATATAAGAAAGCAGTAGACATGCTGAAACTAAAGGGAAAGGATAATCACATTGGTAAAATACCAAGTAGGCATGCTAATTGCAAGGTAGACAACAGAACCACAAGTAAAATCATAGTAGAAACAAAATGAATTGAAATACAAATAGAAACATATTGTTTTGGGGGCTTTAAGCTAAACTGAAAATATACCAGTTAAGGTAGATAATAAGTGCAGAATGAAGAGTAGTAGAGTGTATAATTACTCAGTCTTGGCTTGCAGCCGACTGAGAATAGCAAATAACCAACAAGAATAACAAGAGAGAATATGTATGTGTGTGAGAGAGTTCAGAACAGTGTACTTGTTCGTGTGTATGCTAAGAAGAGAGTATAGGTATTTATAGTTTAAAACAGGCAGAAGAATAAGGTAAGGAGTACTAATTTAACACAGTTATAGGAATAATCCCAATCAGAATCAATTAAGACCCGGACTCCCTTTAATTAGGGAGTCATAGTTCAAACGGACACAAGTTGTGTTAAATAAGGAAATGAATCAATTGAAAACTGATTCTTACCCTAATATGAGTAGTAAAGGTATATGTCATACAATTAGGACTAAATACATAATATATCAAGTAAGGAAAGTATATAAGAAATATTTGACAGCATATTTATACACATAAAATAAGGCAGAGTACAATTTAATTCTGGAAATTGGTCAAGAGAATCTCGAATGAGATTAAAATTACAGGGAATCAATACTAATCAAGGAAAACACCACGCATGTAAGGAAACAATTTGAAAACTGGGCAATCAGTATCACTCAAAAATATCATAGTTTTAAAAAAGATACTCGAAGTCAGTAAAGAACATCACGCAAGACCAGTGAAGTATTAGTCATGGAATTTCAGGGATTCACAAATAGAAAGGACAACAATGATTTACCATAGCATTATGAAAATAAGCAGGTAATAGACAAGAATCAGAACCATAAGAAGACTATTATCACATAAGAGTTAGGGTTTCGTATAGAGCATAGCATAGACATGATATAGGCAGAAATAATCGAACCCAGAAACCCTAACAAGCAAACATAAAGTAAAAATCACAGAATCATAGGATGTTCATGAGAAACATAAAAAATTAATTAAACATAGCAACCAAGACGAACTCAGAACCCTAAAAATTGAGGTTTTTAACAGGATAACTCGGGTAAAAAGAGAAGACTTAAACAAACGTTTAAAACATACTGAGAATCGTAGAATTAGTACTAAAAATCAGAAGAGAAAGCGTTTTGAAAGGGGTTAAGAAACCCTAGTTTTTTTAAAGATGAAGAAATTGTTCTTAAAACATGAGATTTTTGGAAGAAAATATGTGAAAACCTCAGAATATCCATAGATCTGTTACATATCTAGAAAGATCAGAGGGTTTTAAGGTTAGGGTTTCCATAGAAAACCTCAGAGAAGAAGAAGAAAACTCAAAATCTTGTCGGCTTTCAACCGGAGGGTGATAGATCTTACTCGAACGGCCATAGACGGCCGAAAAGATGGCATGAGACCGGAGATGGGAGCGAACCGCCTCTGGGTCACTTGAGAACCTCAACCGGTGACACAAATGTGAAGGGAGGAGCCATAAGGCTGGTGAGAGGTGAAACATCCATGGTTTCCGGCGAGGAGGTGGACGGAGAAGGGGAGATAGAGCTCAGTAGATGGAGCGTTTAGAGAGAGAGGTGAGAGGATTCAGAGAGACGATTGAGTGTAACAAATGAGAGGGGGAAATGAGACGGGGGGGGTAGTCTTTAGGAATTAATTATGGTAAGAATTAATCTGGTTCGTTGATAAAAAATGATCAACGGTCCAGATTAAAAGGGGGATTGGGTCAGGTGGCTTTAAGGTTTGGGCCTGGTATTTGGGCTAATTAAATGGGTAGGGGTCCGGATTTAATTAGGCTAGGATTTAAAAATAAAAGTGGCTACTTATTAAATACCCAATTAAAATAGATAAATAATTTATAAGATTAGCTAATAATTATATTAAAAAATAAAATTGATGCTTAATATATTAAATTAAAATGATTAATTAGTATTTAAAAACACGGCTGACTAATTATTGAGTAAAAAGAGCATAAAACATATGATTAGGCTATAACTGCAAAGTTATTGCAATTATAGCTAAATAGCGCCAATTTGGCTAATTGTGAAATAATTTGGTCTTAATAGGACCAAAAATTATATTTTAAGTTAAGGAATGTTTTGAAATCATCTGTAATTAATTATTAGAGATAAAACTACTGGATAAATTAAAATAAATTAATAAAAATATGGTAAAATTATAGAAAAATACCAGTTGTCATGAAAACCTGATTTTGAAGGTACATGTGCAAATTAAGAATAATTTGAAAAAAAATTGGGTATCAACAAATAGATATCATGCTTATAGGATAAAAAATTAGCCTCACACCTAGAGATCATGTCTATAGGATAAAAGGGTCAATTTCAAACCTAGAAATCATGCTTATAGGTTTTAATTCAATTCAGCAATAGAAACTAGGCCTATATGACCAAAATCAATTTCAGTAACTAAAAATCATGTCTTAGGATCTAAATCAATTACGCGCTTAGAAATCATGCCTATAGGATTGAAAAGGGAATAAAACCTACTGATGTGTGTTAAAATCAGTATTCATCTAGAGGTTCTGTCTATAAGTCTGCAATTAATAGGTTCGTTGAAATTATGCCTATAGGAACCTGTTGGTCGATTCTGAATTCAATGACTTAGGCAATATATGTATAGGACTTAATAATGATTCTGGGTTTATAATTGTGACATATTACTGCTTGAAGTACCCAGATTCATGATGAATAAAACCAGTAGGCAAAAAAATAGGTCTTAATTGCTTGCCTTAATAAAACTATCTTTACACTATGTTTTCTCACATAGATATACTGCCTATAGGATTCCAAAGTTAATAAAGTTTGCTGATTCAATTGCGTGCTTTTGTTGTCTATGTGTGGAGGTCACTGTGAGCCCATATTTGTTCCTTATCTGAAAGTCCTATTTGTTTTTGTTTGTCGCCTAGATTTCACATTTTTAAGTAACATAGGTTGGTCTATAGCTATCCCAAATAGAGGTCCTAATACCTCCAGGGCCATAGGTAAAGGACGAGCAGTGCATGCATAAGGAATGAGTTAGAAACTACTAGAACGCTTAAGTAACAAGTTAAAGATAGTAATTGGGTAGTAAGGAGATGATAGCCAGTGCGCTAATACTATGAGTAACACTCATACTTGAGGGAGTTACAAAGTATTGTATGGAATGATATTATAGGCTAAAAAACTTAGGACCTCATTCCCTTATTACTGCTTGAAATAAATTGAATATCATATTTGTCCAACTTGCTTTCTTCTCTTTTAGACTAATTCACTTAATTTAAGTTCGCCCGTGACCCACCATTGTGGACCTCGAGGAGTGCCTAACGCCTTCCCCTCAAGGTAATTTGAGGCCTTACCCGATCTCTGGTGACGCAAACTGGTAAAACGATTTAAATTGCTCTAGGTGCCCTAACACACCTTAATTTGTTAGGTGGCGACTCTTCCCAATTCCTTACCATCCCAAAAAAATGGAGTTGTCCCAAAAATTTCGAAACCCGATTTCGCGAGAAAAAGGGGGCGTGACACAAGTTTGACTCCTTTATGAGTTCATTATGGCTTCTTTGGCTCATTTTGAACAAACCCTGCAAGCAAGCATATTAAGTTAGTTTCCGGGAATACCTTCACGCATTTTTGGCCCAAAAACTAAGTAAAAGAGAGCAAATAATAGGCTAAAATCCCTACTTATCATGCGTAAAGTTGGCCACGAAGTCTGTCAAAATCTGAGATTTTATGGCGGTTCCGGGTGGATACTCGATATCGTACCCGCTAATTTCCATGGCCCATTTGGCCAACCGACCCGAGAGCTTGGGCTTGTGCATGATGTCCCTTAGCGGTTAAGAGGCCACAACATATATGGGGTGGCATTGAAAGTACGACTTTAGCTTCCTGGAGGCGCATAGCAAAGCGAGCGCCAATTTTTCCAAATGAGGATACCTTGATTCGGCCTCCCTAGAGTTCTACTGACATAGTAAATAGGAAATTATGTACCTTCTTCCTATCGGAAAGACTCGACTTACCGCCACCTCGAAACTCGCCAAGTAGAGGTACAATTGTTCATCTGCCTTCGGAGAGTGCAACAGGGGCAGACCCAATAGGTACCGTTTGAGCTCTTCCGAAGCTTGATGTAATTCTGGGGTCTAGGAAAAGTTATTCTTCTTATTTAACAATGAGAATAATCGATGGCTTTTGTCTGAATACCTAGGTATGAATCGTCCCAGGGTGGCTATACGCCTGGTCAGTCTTTGAGCAGTCTTGACGTTGTCCACCACGGTGAAGTCCTTTATGACCTTGATTTTGTCGGGGTTGATCTCAGTCTCTCGATTGGATACTATGAACCCAAGGAATTTTCCCGATCCAACCCCGAATGTGCACTTCTTTGGGTTCAGGTTCATAGTGTATTTATTCAATATGTCGAAGGTCTCCTCCAAATGTTTCAAACGGTCCTCTGCTTGCAAGGACTTGACCAACATCCATTGATTTTCCTATTTGTTCTTCAAACATTCGGTTTACTAGGCGTTGATAGGTATAACTAGTGTCCTTTAATCCAAATGGCATAACATTATATTGGTAGGTGCCAAATTTAGTGATTAAAGAAGTCTTTTCTTGATCGTCCGGGTATATCCGAATTTGGTTGTACCCAAAATAGGCATCGAGAAAGATGTGTATCGCATGTCCGATCGTTGCGTCGATCATACGATTGATGTTAGGCAAAGGGAAAGAATCCTTGGGGCACATTTTTTAGGTCTTTGTAATCTACACACATTCTTAGCTTTTTCCCTTTTTTGGGCACTACCACTATGTTAGCTAACGAGTCCGAGTATTTAACTTCCCAGATTGACACAATTTTAAGGAATTTGGATTCCTCGTCCTTGATGAATGCATGCTTGATCTCAGACTGTAGCCTCCTCTTCTACTTAACTGGATGGAACTTCGGGTCCAAACTCAGCTTATGAGTGGTTACCTACGGTGGGATCCCTTTCGATCCAGTAGGTGTTCAATTAATATTACTTTCTCCAACTCTTCGATTGTAGATTTGGTGGCGTCGGTGTCATCGAGAGTTACGAAAGATATCGGGAATCCGTAATCATCCTCCTCGTCTATTCCTCATTCCTCCAGTTCAGCCGATTCCGACATCAGTGATTTCTATTTAATTTCTTCCTTTCTGGTCGGCTCTGCATTCCTAGATGTTGAAACCGCGGGCACCGGTATTACCTCGTTGACTGTGAACATCTCTTTTGCGGCTGGCTATTCTTTGTAGACCGTCTTGACTCCTCCTGGTGTAGGGTATTTCAACGCTTGGTGCAAGGTCGAGGGTATCTCCCTCATGTTGTGAACCCACGGCCTTCCGAATAGAGCGTTATACCTCATGTCCTCTTCGATCACGTATAACTTTGTCTCTTGGATCGTCCCGTGGTGTTCACCAGCTAGGTTATCTCCCCTTTAGTGGTTTTGCATGCTATGTTAAATCCGTTCAACACTCGGACTACTGGCACTATTTGGTCTTGTAACCCTAATTGCTCTACGGCCCTTGATCTGATGATGTTGGCTGAGCTACCTAGATCAATTAACACACATTTAAATCGAGATTTATTAATAAGTACGAATATTACCAACACATCATTGTGAGGTTGCACGATGCCCTCGGCATCCTCGTCACTAAATGAAATGGTTCCCTCCATGACATAATCCTGGGTGCTTTTTCCCTAATGATAGACACGTTAGTGCACTTTATCATTGGTCTTTGGGGGACATTGACCCCTCTGATGATCATGTTGATGACGTGCTAAGGCTCCTCTTATTCGATCTGTTTGTTGGTGTCCCTGTTCCTGAAGTGGTTTTTGGCTCGATCACTCAGAAACTCTCGGAGTTGCCCGTTGTTGAATAAACGGGCAACTTTTTCTCTTAGCTGTCGGCAATCCTTAGTTCTGTGACCATGCGTGCCGTGATACTTACATATTAAGTTAGGATCTCCTTGGGTAAGGTCAGCCTGCAATGGTCAGGGCCACTTGGTATCTTTGATGCGCCCGATGGCTGACACGATGCTCGCAGCATCAACGTTGAAGTTATAATCTAATAATCTCGGTACTTTCCTATCCCCTAGTTGCCTTTCGAAACCATTTTTGCTCATCAGACTTCAACTACTGGACCCTTGATCGCCTCTCTTTTCATTCCTTGTTAGGTGACGCCAGAACCCATTTCCCTTTCGGTCTGGTTGTATGGTTGCTACCGACCCCGGACCAGCCTTGGCTCATGATCAACGACTCTCTTAGACCTTTCGTCGGCCCTGATGGGATAACCAGACCCAGAAGGGACTCTGAGTTGGTTGTTCTCAATCGTGATCTTCGACTGGTACCTGTTGTGGACGTCGGCCCAAGTCACTGTCGGGTACTCTACCAAATTTTGTTTTAGCTACTGAGAAGCTAAGGAGCTTCGGGGGTTTATCCCTTGAGTGAATGACTGAACGACCCAATCATCTGCAACATGGGGCAGGTCCATCCGTTCCATCTAGAACCTTGACACGAACTCCCTGAGCATTCCTTTGTCTCTTCGTTTAACCTTGAAAAGGTCTGACTTTCTAGTCTCGACCTTGATAACCCCGGCATGGGCCTTCACGAAAGCATATGCAAGCATAACAAATAAGTCAATGGAATTTGGGGGTAAGTTGTGATACCATATCATTGCTTCTTTTGACAAAGTCTCCCCAAACTTCTTCAGCAACACAGACTCGATTTCATCATCTTCCAAGTTGTTCCCTTTGATTGCACGTGTATAAGAGGTCACATGATCTTTCGGATCCGTGGTTCCGTTATGTTTGGTGATATCGGGCATACAAAATCTCTTTGGGATCGCCTTTAGTGCCGCGCTCGGAGGAAAAGTTTTCTGGATAAATTTCTTGGAATCTGACCCTTTCAATTCGGGGGTGCTCCTGGATTTGATCGACCCTGAAATTGTATGTTTCCATCTTCTTGTAATTGGCCTCAATTTTCTTCTCACCTGACTCTACCTGCTTCTCTAATGCTTCAAGCATATTCATTATCTCGGGATTGACCCAGGGCTCGGCTTCACCCCGGGTTCTCGATGATCTGTTCGTCTTCGGGTGTTTTTCCGGGATTGTTCAGGCTCAACCCTGTTGAGGGGCATGGCGTTGATTCTGTAGCTGTGCTATCGCTGCATGTTGAGCCTGCAACAATTCGAAGATTAACCGTAGGCTTACCCATCACCTTCGACTTTGGGCAATTCTCGAACTGTTGGTCGAAGTCCCCCGCGAACGTTGTTTTCGGGATCAATTGGTAGATTGACGTTGATGGCCACCTGTGAGTTAGCATCAACCGGATCAGAAACTGGGACACCAATGGGATCAGCAGGAGACACCTCGTTGCTAGGCACCAAATTATTATTTTCTCCATGATGGCCAGACTCAGTGTCAACGTTCAAGTGGGCAGACTGAGAATTCGATATTTTTAAGCTGGCATGAAATCAAAACTTTAAAGAACAAGCGTAAAATAAGGTGTGTTATGGAGATTTGTATCAAATCACCACTATTATCCTTAGCTCCATGGTGGGCGCCAAACTGTTTACCCTTAAATCGGATAACAATTAAATTTTTATGTGGTTTTAAGTGTCACGCCCCGAACCTGGGCCTGGACGTAATACGGCACTCGGTGCCTGACTACATGTGACTAAGCGAACCAACTAGCTGGCTGAATCTACATGTGATATCATAACATACTGAATGCGGAAGATAAACTAACACATGCTGATATACTGAAAGTCTGTATGATATAAATCAAAGTGCGGAAATAGTAATACAATTTTGAAACATATTTGTAGCCAACATAGCTTAATATAAAAAGTATGTGACTCTGTCTAGCTGTTACTCTAGTCTATGAAGCCTCTAATGAAGTATTGAAAACACTGACGGTCTAAAAATACTGAAGAATGTAAGGTAATGATAATGCCCCGAAAGAACTGGGGATCACCAAATAGCTGGTACGAGAATCCTAGCTCTTTGAATCGTCAACCTGTAAATCATTACCTGCATCCTGAGATGCAGGCCCCGGGCAAAAAGGACGTCAGTACATTTGAATTGTACTGGTATGTAAAGCAACTGAAAGAAAGAATTATAAATGCTGAAACTGAAACTAAGTTGTTACTGAGAATTGATAATTGATAACTGAAATGATAACTCATAAATGAAATGATAACTAATAATTGAACTGAACAAAGGAAGTAAGGATATGAATACTCCCTCTTCTGAATGATGAACAACATGTCTATCTGAATAAGCTACGGCCTTGGGCCCAACATATATGTGCACAAGCTACGGCCTCAGGCCCAAGTATACGTATACATAACTACGACCTCAGACCCAAAAATGCATAAAGCATAAACTACGGCATCGGGCCCAAACATGCATAAAGCATATAAACTGCCCAAATACAGGTGTTCAACATACAGGAATTGAGAATCATACTGAAATACATGATGCTGAACTACTGCACCATACTGAGTTATATGATACTTGAATGCTGAATAGAGCTAGACTGAGACATGTATTCATGAACTGATTATGAAAATTGAAACTTCAACTATTTATGACATGCTGAGTAATCTAGACTGAGACTCATGGGAATCAAACCCAAGTCCATATTGATTACGCACTAATTTCACAACGTTCAGAATGAAAGTCATGAACGAGTTACGAAGCTAGAGAATAGAAGTTCTGCAACTATTCAAGGAACTAGGCTTAACTATATTTCTGAGGCAATTGGTAAAGTGGTAAAAGAAACATAGTGTAGGGATAACCATTAACACTCCCAAACATAGAGAGTTAGCGTCACATACCTTAACTTCCTGCTTTTGAGCGTAATACAACATTTGCCAACCCTTTCAACTTTAATCTATATCAGTACAAGTCAAAAGGGATTCCATATTAGCAATAATACTCATGTTTTGGTCCCTTAGGTATTTTATCAAACACTTGATTGCATAAAGCTTCACAATCTCTATTAATGGTGTTTCTACACCCAATATCCCATTCTATTGATCCTAGAAAAAATCTAACGTCTCAAATGGTTATAATCAACATCATTCTTCATCACCCATAAGGTAAACAACACCCTTAACCAATAATCAACAATCAACAACCCAAACCTATAGTCGTTCATGCTTTTCTATCAAACCCATCAATACATAACTCATGATCTAGAGTCTATAATCATTAATCCAATGTTAGAATCAATTAGAGGGTGAAGACATTACATTTTTTAAGTTCAATCTCCTTGAATTCGAGTTCTAGGGTTCCTTCTCTCAACAATGATGTCCCAATCGAATATCTAATTATATGGAGGGTTTACCCATGTTAATAAGATGACGAAATATGGCATTAAAAATGACTCCCCAAGTCCGCCCCCGCGCACCTGCAGGCCTGACCGCGGAAAATGGATCACTGCCGCATAACCGCGGTCGCGGTCGACGCATGGACTGGGCGCGGAGATTGCGCATTGTTCTGTAAAACGCACATAACATTTTGCACAGAGAACTGTTTGGGCTTCACAATATATCGTTGGAAAGCTATTTCAAATTCCTACAACTTTCGTGTTTTGAATTTTCCCAAATTCCTTACACATTTTCACTAAACCTCCTGCAAGACTGACCCTTTGCAAACTTCATAGATTTTATCGAATCTTGTATACCTCACTCTTCGTCTTGATTCTAAAATAACTATTTCCACCCATACTCATACCAATAGAACTTCACATGTCCAAAATATAACCTTACTACTCATTTAACACATTCATACCTAAGCCGAATTTACGGGGTGTTACATTAAGGATACGTGGATTGATTCAACACAAATAATCAAGAATATCAGATAAACGAGTTAAAGGCAAAATAAACGATTAAACCAATTGTAATGTTATCGCCTAGATCGAACCTAGGTTGAACAGTAATTCTACTTTCGATCGGACCCTTGGTTCGAGCCCAATTATGAATGAAGAACAGAATAGTTAAATAAGAACTTTTGCAGTAGCTAGAAAGCAGAAAATGAATTTGTATTGCCTTGACTCGCGTGTTATAATGTACCTTACAAAAGAAAAACTTCTCCTTTATATAGTAGGAGAGTTTCATCCATAGTACAAGTCTAATGATCCGTAACCGATATTGAGCGAGATCTGCACCGTGATATCCGGCCATGTACGAATATCACGGCTTTATCCGTCGTGTGTAACCGTTTACCATGTTTCCCGAGGTTTTAGAACTCATTTCTGGGTCCGTGGAGCGTCGCCTTTATCATGCCCGATGATGAACACATCGTTCACCTTTCATGGGTCTCGATACGAAGGGCTCCCAGCCTCGATTTCAGTCTCGTGCGTCGTCTTCTTCACCGGAAAATTGGGGTATGCATTATCCCTGATTTTACACGTATACAACTCTACTTAACAAAATATATAGCAATTTAATATAGGAAGTGAAAATATCAAAACCATTATAATACATTAAAGTTTAAAGTCGAATTGTGAGTATAGAGTCTGCTCGAACAAAGTTCCCCACTTCGGTTTGGTTAAGGGGATAAAGGCTAAACTGAGTATATATGTATTGCTTCTCTATATGTTGAGAATATATAGGGGAGTTGCCAATCGTCCTATGTTTTGCTTTTCTGTTTACCTCCCAATTGGTATTAAGGTCCACCATCAATATATCTGTGTTTTGGTAATGTGTGCTATTTTTCGATGAATGGGGGGCTCTGCACTTGGATTCTCTTTTTTATTTTTGTTTTTTCCCTCTGCGTATTCATTTTGTCTATACGTGTTATAAACGATAAAACCGAAGCCAATTAGCCATACACGGCGCTCTCTCTCTCTCTCTCCGCTCCATACCTCGTGCAATTACCATTTCAGGAAACACTTCTGTTCCATTTTTCTCTTTTGGGTTTGATCTTTTTTAGGTTTGGTTATGTCATATAGGATAATTAACACAATCAAATATTTATAGCTTATGATGAAAAATAATAATATTAAAATCTCTTTAATTTAGTTTCTAACATTAGTGACTGGTAAAATTTTTAAAATATAATATTTAAAATAAGCGGCAAATTACTTTTTTATTTTGGTCCAAAATAAGAGTCCCATTTATATAATCAAGAAAAAACTCAATTTGTTTTTTAAAATTACCCTTATGTTCGTAGCCTAAAAAATGTTTTACCTCTCACATTAACTATGTTACAACATTTAATTAAGGATAATTTAGTTACAGTAACTATTTTTTTCTAGAATTTTATATTTCCTTAATGACTATGCCCAAAATAAATTGATTACTTATTGTGGATCGGAGGAAGAACCCAGTACAAATACACAAGTACGTAAGCAAAACTATAAGAAACATCCTAAACTCTAACTCCCGTAAAAAAGATGTTACTATTAGATATTATTAAATATTTTTGTTCTTTTCATTTTTTAAATTTTATTTTCTTAAATTTGAAATCAAATGAAAAAAATTAAAACTAATAATTTTAATCCAAATTGAAATTTTGATTTGATTCGATTTAATTTTTTGATTTAATGCGAAAAATACACACCCCTATTTTTTAGAATAGTTAAACCTTTTAAACCAAAATTATCACCTTAATAGTATCTTATACTCTCGTTTCAGTTTATGTGAATTTATTTCCTTTTTGGTTCGTTCCAAAAAGAATGATTCATTTTTAAATTTAAAAACAATTTTGATCAAATTTATAATTCTACCCTTAACAAAAAACTTTTATACCCATACTAATTTAAGATCTCAAATTTCAAAAATCTTCATTTTTTTCATAAAATTTAGACCTATACGTGAATAAAATAAAAAGGCAAACTTGCAGAGGAAGAAGCGTAGAATTGATAAGAGGCCGCATATACTGCATGCAATGCAAAAGGGTAAGACAGGTGTCTTTGTAAGAGAACTGTTTGGTTTCATCACACAACAAAATGTTAAAACCTTAAGACAAAACCCCATTTTCATAACAAGAAGCTAAAATTTGCAAGCTAAGTTGGTTTCATCATCAATGAGTTGCTTTCCCATGTACCCATAAAACAAAACAACACCTCAAATCAGGCTTCTTCACCACGTGTTAGTGCTCACTCACTACTACTACTACTACTAGCTCAGCACTCATGGGTTTTCATTCTTTTCTTGATTTTTGCTAGAATTCATGTCCATTTGTTACTCTCTTCCCCCTCAATTAATTCTGCATTTTGCAGTGATGGGGTTCTTCCATTTCTTGAAAACACAGCTTACTAGGAGTTTGCACCTCAATTTGAGTGCCATTTCTAACTATGTTAATGACCTCATTTCTTCATCAATTTTAGATTGTAAAGTCAGAATCTTGAACTCAATTCTTGGGTTTAGGAAGCTGTGTTTTCTTGAACTAGTAAAGTGTTCCCCAGTGAGTACTCAATCATATGAATCCAATGTTGACAAGAAACAACAAAATGCCGTTTCTGATTATGAGAAGCCAAAGCACAAGAAAACCAACAAGCAGCCTAAGGAATGGAGATGTATAGATAACTGCTGTTGGATAATTGGATACTTGTGCACAACTTGGTGGCTACTTTTATTTCTATGCAATTTTGTGCCTGCTAATTTGCCAGGACTTAATGTTCATGAACCACCTGGGGTTAGACTTAAACGTGAAAACTTGACAGCTCATCACCCTGTAGTTTTAGTGCCTGGGATTGTAACTGGAGGTCTTGAGCTTTGGGAAGGTCGGCCTTGTTCTGAAGGCTTATTTCGTAAGAGACTTTGGGGTGGTAGCTTTGTTGAAATATTCAAGAGGTTTGTGTCACAAAACTATTCTTCTTTTTTTGTCACATTTAGGTAATTAAAAATGTTTTGTGCAAATTTAATTAGGCCTTTATGTTGGTTGGAGCACCTATCTTTGGATAATGAAACAGGGCTTGATCCACCAGGGATTAGAGTCCGGGCAGTGACAGGATTAGTAGCAGCTGATTATTTTGCTCCTGGTTATTTTGTTTGGGCTATTCTTATTGAAAATTTGGCAAAGATTGGATATGAACAGAAGAATATGTACATGGCTTCTTATGACTGGAGGTTATCCTTCCAAAACACAGAGGTATGTGTAGTAGTTGTTGTAACAATAAGTACGCTTCAATCCTAAGCAAGTCGCAGTTGGCTATATGAATTGTCACTGTGATATGTCACTCCATTTACATTAGTAGTTTGTAAATATTTTTAAAGAACATATCTATATCGAATGAACGAAAATGAGTTTCTTTCTTCCATTTGGTTGAAAGAGCAAATCCGACTATTTAAGGTTTCTTGAGGTGGTTGTCCTTCTTGAGGAGACAAGACGGGTTAAGCACCCTCCACTTCCAACCAAGAGGTTGTGAGTTCGAGTCACCCCAAGAGCAAGGTGGGGAGTTCTTGGAGAGAATGATGTCGAATTTCTGTTGGAAACAGCCTCTCTACCTTAGGGCAGGGGTAAGGTCTGCGTACACACTACCTTCCCCGGACCCCACTTGTGGGATTATAGTGGGTTGTCTCCCAAGACCTTCTTGAGGACATTGTCACTTGTCTCGAATTTAGATAGAGATCTTTCTAATGCATCTTTTTATTTGGAATCAAGCAGATCAGAGACCAATCTCTGAGCAGGCTAAAGAGAAAAATTGAGCTTTTGTATGTAACAAATGGTAACAGGAAAGTGGTGGTAGTCCCTCATTCAATGGGGGTTATCTATTTTCTCCACTTCCTTAAATGGGTTGAAGCGCCTCCTCCCGTCGGAGGGGGTGGTGGCCCAAATTGGTGTGCCAAACACATCAAAGCAATCATGAATGTTAGTCCAGCATTTCTTGGAGTTCCAAAAGCTGTGGCCAATATATTGTCTGCTGAGGGAAAAGATGTTGCCTTTATTAGGTTCGTCTTCGGAACCCAAAATTCTGCAGTACAACTTTTCTGTCATCTATATTGATGAAGCTGAAATTTGATTTCCACCGAATGATTTTCTCAGTACCTTTACTTTTGCAGAGCCATGGCTCCTGGTCTGTTAGACTCCGAAACTTTTGGTTTCCAAACCCTTCAACATGTTATGAGGGTATCTCGAACATGGGACTCTGTCGTATCCTTGCTACCGAAAGGAGGAGAGACAATCTGGGGCGACCTGAATAGGTCCCCAGAAGAAGAAAATGTATGTCATTCAGCTAAGACGCAATACCTGCAATCCTCGTCAAAGGAGAATAGTGGAAATGATACCGGCCCTCGGAGGACTTCCCAAGTAAAACAGCATGCGAAATACGGAAGATTAATTGCGTTTGGGAAGGCAGCATCTGAGTTACCTTCTTCACAGCTCTCTTTTATTGATCCAAAGGTAAAATTGAAAAATTACGAGTTCTACCTTTTGTTTGATATTTCATTTGGACATTTCTGATTATCATTCATTATGGCTCGTATAATTGCTCTGATAGACGCACTTGATCATACTTGCATCATATCCCCTTTAAATGTGGCTACCAATGAAATGATAGGTCTTGCACATCGCGTACATGACATCTTCTAAGCTTTGACTCCATTTTTGAAGCTATAATTGACCACATAAAAAATAACAATCGCTGATTGCTGTTGACATACATTACTGGATTATGAACATATGAAGAGAACCATTAATTTTTTTTAGATTTAATTGACAGTAAACAATAACAATGCCTGAATCCCAAGCTAGTCTGGGTTGGCTATATGAATCACCACTCTCCGAAGGTTTACTAGTCGGTAATAGTAATAAGTCTTTTGTTGCTTTTTCAATTTCAAAGCTACTTGCTCTGATTCATTATATGTATGGAAAAAATTCTTCCCCCTTTTGTTAGGGAACTAGGGAAAATTCCACAGAATAAGAAATGGTTTTCACTCTCCAATCCGTTTAACCTACTATGCATGTGATGTTGAATAACAACAGGAATTCGTGCATGAAAGTGCGCCCATTTCCAGCACATCATGTGAAGAGTTGTTGACAGAGTATGATGAGATTAGTCGAGAGAGCATCAAGAGAGTAGCTGAAAATGAAGCATACACAGCAAGAACTCTCATAAATCTTCTCAGATTTGTAGCACCAAAGATGATGCAGCGCACTGAAGCACACTTCTCTCATGGATTAGCAGAAGACTTAGAAGATCCCAAGTATAGTCATCACAAGTATTGGTCAAATCCACTTGAAACCACGTAAGTGCAAATAAGTAGCAAATCTATTTAACTTCAATCATATGCTAATGAAGATGCTTGATTCATTTAGGCCCCTTGGGATTCTTTAGTTAGTTAACTGTCAGCATCCATTTTCAGGCTGCCAGATGCTCCAGATATGGAAATTTACTGCTCATATGGAGTGGGAATTCTCACTGAAAGATCATATGTCTACAAGATGTCACCTTCTGACAGGTGCAAGAGCATTCCTCTTCAAATTGATAGCTCCGCAGATGGAAGCCATAATGGCTGCTTGAGTGGTGGAGTATACTTTGTTGACGGTGATGAAAGCGTGCCGGTCGTGAGTGCTGGATTCATGTGCGCAAAAGGATGGCGAGGCAAGACACGTTTCAACCCCTCGGGGATTGCTACTTACGTGAGAGAATACCAGCACAACCCACCAGCTAGTCTGCTGGAAGGGAGAGGCACAAAAAGTGGTGCTCATGTTGACATTCTGGGTAACTTCGCCTTGATCGAGGATGTTCTACATGTTGCTGCTGGTGCCTCAGGTACACAGTTAGGTGGCGATAGGATTTATTCGGATATCATGGAAATGTCGGAGCCGATAAATATTCGGCTATGACAGCAAAAGCAATTTTTGATACATGGATGAAGAACAAAGTAAGAGTCAGATAAAAGAGTTTACAAAATATAGGAGAAGAGATGAGTGCACTAGCATTGTTATTAGCTTTACAGAACAGTTAAACAAACGACTTAAGACAGAACCTCAGGAAGGAATCAGGACTGTGGAATCAGTAAGGTGGGAGTCCGTAGGGTAACTATGCTAGTGGCAATCAGGGTAGCATTTCTCACTTTTGTAATCTACTAGTAAATATATTCTTAGCTTCTCTGATTCAAAAATTGATTAGGTCTGAGCTGTGTAATGGGCACAGATCCAGTGTTGCAAGTTCTTCGCAAAATTTCTGTCTTGAATTACACTGACCCAACACTTAAGTAAACATCTGCTGGGGCTTTACTCGTGAAAAGTTAAGCTGTTTTCTGCTGATTACAAAGGTAGAGCAGTTATTAGGAGTTTGACTATCACTTTAAACGTAAACACTGAAGAAATACTTATATGCTTATGATGCAGAGTGGACTTGTTTTGTTTTTCTACCAATCTTGTTCCAATCTTAGGGTTAAAATCATGTCATGACAAGCAATAAATAAAATCTAAGGAAAATTTACTCGCAGAACAAAGCTTGTTCTTTCCACAGTACACCTAAAAGTCCAAAATTCTGTCAGGTATAAAGAAGCAAGTGTGAGATCATTTTCTTCTCATAGAAGACTAGAGAAACAGGTTATAAAGTCTGTATGATTAACAAGTATGCTGGACCCAGACAACAAAGTTGGGTTGTGAGAACATCCACCAGTAGTGTCCTGCTCAATTTCAGCACGATCACAGATGCAACCTCGTCAATGGTGTTGACAAAGAGCCATTAATCATGACAAAGTCAAGCATCTGAATGATCAACACAACAGAAAATTAGGCAAGCTGAACAGCGCTCTGGTATTCTCCTACAAGATTTGTTGAACAGAATGCCGATAACTCCCAAACAGCTAGCAGCCACAAACCCTAAACACCAAGCTGCAAGAAAGGTTCATCCAATTCAATCAGCACCGTGAATTACGAGTGAGGAAGAAAAACTTCTCAAAGTTTCTCAACCAAGCCCACACTTGTATCCCATCTAACAACATCAGTCAAAACCACATTCTCCGACGATCCTTTCATATGGATATCCTGATGTGAGGTGATCTGTTTTGCTGTATGACCCCGAGACAGCACAGATAAATGCTGGATGAGCATGGTGTCTTCCCTCATCATGTTAAGGCTTGTAAATAGTTGGCTCATTCATGAGCTCTCCTGCACTAGGGATCAGGGTATGTCATTTACAATTTACATTGAAATGAAGATTGTCTACTAACAACAACAACAACCCAGTATAATCCCACAAGTGGGGTCTGGGGAGGGTAGTGTGTACGCAGACCTTACCCCTACCCTAGGGTAGAGAGGTTGTTTCCAATAGACCCTCGGCATCCTTCCCTCCAAGAACTCCCCACCTTGCTCTTGGGTGACTCGAACTCACAACCTCTTGGTTGGAAGTGGAGGGTGCTTAACATCAGAGCAACCCACCTTATCGTGATGTAGTAAACTATCAAATGCGGAACCAGAAAGAAACAATAATTCTGAATGTCGTAAGGAATAGATGGAGATGATAACGGAATACAATCAAGTTGCCATGTAGGAATCACCAAATAGGAATAAGAAATCTCAAGCATGTGTCAATTTAATAAATAATATAGGATGGTAACCTGATAAAAAGCAGAAAAGAACTCACTTGGTATATTTGTAACAGTGATGCAACATCTTATCAACATCTCCTTCATTCACATAGCATCCCTCCATAGAGAGATTTCCCTTCACTTGGTCCTCAAGGCTTCTCCATCGACTTAAAAGTTCAACAATTCCATTAAGCTACGTTTTAATTAAAGAAACCAGAGAATTTGCAACAATCAAGCAATCAATTAACTATGTCCCAATCCCAGACCAGCTGATTTCGGCATACACATCCTCTATTCATTCCGCTCTACTAAGGCCCATTCCGTTCCAATACTATTAGAAGATCAGTTTAGAAAAAGAAATGTGGATTACCCAGCCAAGATCCGGCCGGGATCTCACTGGGCAGTGTTCTTCCTAGGAAAATCCTTTTATCCAAAAAAGAGAGAGTTCTGAATATAAAGAAGGATACAGCAAAGCTTCTTGCCGTTAATTTGGCGGATCTTTCATGGTCTTCACTGGTATCATCAACATCATAATTAAGAAGTTCATCCTCAACCACCTCAGATTTGCTTGTGAGAACTGAGACATACTGATGCAGATTTGAAGGACTCATCTCGGTTTTTTGAATTTGAATCAGTAACCTTGCAAGAATGCTCCAAACTGCACTTCGTGCTTCTATATCATCAGAAGCAAAAGGAAAAACATCAAGTAGACCCTGTAAGAACAGCAGGTCTGAAATGATCCAAGTGTCATTACTGATTCGATAAGTTAGCATAAACTAAGGCCACATGAAGAAACTTAGGCATAGCATATACTGGTGTAATTATGAACTCTACCTTGTGATATCTCTAAAGCTAGATCAGCTGCATCAGTCAGAATATTTGCTGTCAAAACTGAAGCAGCAATGCAAGAGTTGGCAAACTGCAGGCAATGGATACATCAGAAAATAGCCGCTGCATAAGAACTCATATATTGCAGTAATATTTTTTCACCACCTATCCTTTTACTTCCACATTTTTTCTCTCAAGTTGTTTGATGGATACATAACAAGGGTAAAAAATGCAAGATCAGGAGTTAGGACCACTCAGAACTACAGAGAAATTTCCTTAATTTAATTAAAATAGACGGTGTGCTTTCCTTGATCTTTAGCTCAATTAACCATACTGAAGGATAAAATGAGAAAGCTCTGCTAGCTCCAACATACATCAGCTTTATCTGGAAGCTTGATCAATTGAGTAAGCAGCTGGAAGAGTCCCTTGTTTGAACAAATTTCTTGTGAATATTTATCCATGACCGAAAGAGCTTCAACTGTTTGAAGAATCAAATCTAGAAAGGAGTACCTGGTGTATCACATCAGTTGATTAGTTAACTGCAAGCATGCTGGTTCACAATAGATTATAACTTAAAAGAAAGCCTCATGAATGACGATAACATTTTTTGGGGGTGGGGGTTGGGGGGAGGGACCACCAAAATGATGAATTACAATCTGTTTCTATAATATATATATATTTCCCAAGGCTTAGGCAGAGAAATCCTTGGAATGAAAAACTCCAAAATGTAGAAAGTCTGTTGACTGCACCTGGCAAGAGTAAACTTTAACATGGAAAAATATTAAAGAAAAGTAAGCTTTCCTTATTAAAAAAATATATTTAAAAAAACTATCATATGCGAAGGACTAAAGTCCTGAAAATAGTGGATGGAATAATTAAATCATATCAAAGTGAATTTAGGATAAATTAAAATAGCCTCCTTGATTATTAAGGAACATACCTTTCAGGTAATCTTTCTTCTATTAACTTGCTTATCTCGACAGATAGGAGATCAACCAGAATTCGTGGGAGGCCTAACTTTATCAGTGGTGGTAGAAGTATCGTAGCCACATCTTGCTTACTTTCTGCTATTGCTAAGAGAAGACTAATGCTCTGTGGACAAGAGAATATTACGTCACATAAACATAATGCAAATGCTGAGCAATAACAGCTAAGGGAATGAAACAAAGATCATAAAATACTAATATAAAACTATTCAGAAGGGTAAAAGATGGTATTCAACAAAACTAATACATTAGGAACTTCAATCGACTCTATACATAGAACAAATTTTCCAGATACCATCATGCTACCATCCTTGAATGCACTCGATTCAACAGAAAGTCACTACGCTCATAAAGATAAAATACTTCTTCATATAACAAAAAGATTATCAATCTTTAACTACTTCTATAGAAGTAACTGGGTAGAAGCTTTATTATTCATGTCAGGGTTTGTTTATCAGAAAATAAAGATTTTTTGTTTTGCAAGGAACCAATTAATTGGAATATAAACTATATTTCAGGTCTTGGGATTTCCAGGAGATCAGTAGTAATTCTCAGAACATATCACACTTGAAGATTAAGATGACAATTGTGAAAAGGTAGATGAATGACTAAAAAATAGACAATTCTGTTGATAGAGAATTACAGATCATCAGTAAGCCTATCAGAATATTACAGAACAGTAAGCCTGTCAGAATATTACAGAACATCAATGAGTCTACCATAGAAATTTGGTGTTGCCATTCAGAGCCTTTATCAACTATATATTTCTCCTGCCCCACTTCCATTTAGTGTCTGTAAATCCCAACAATTTAATGCCAATATTTCTTCTTCATATACAACTTATATTCCAAATAATTATTCCTTTCTACTGCTCACAAGTCTGTCGCTGGCATCCATTCCATATAGTGGTGAAAGCCAGAGATAAATAAATGCAGTATATACTCATCGAATAAGGAGCACATACACCACACTGTAAAATCATAAGATCCCCAGATTCAAAAAAGTCAGAGCAAGCTAGAACAAATAAGGGAGAAGCTACATGGAAAATTGAAGTCAGTATCATTGCTACCTTCTCTAGAAGCTGGAGGTTCAAAGTGTTCTCTATGATCCATAAAACACGACATAAAATATGTTCGGATTGCAGTGCTTCCACCAAAAAAGCACTTTCTTCGCTTTGAAGAAATAAAGTAATCAGCCTGTGCAACAATGACAACTATAAGAAGAAGTTGATCGAGATCAAGCTAAGGCTATATGAAACTATGATACATCTCGTAACTTTTTCTCAGAAAAGAAAAATAACTTCCATGCATTACTATACTAAAACTATGATTTTTGTAAGCCAAACGTACAGGAATTCCAAAACTACATATTATCAGTTGCAATTAAGGGAAAATGACTTCCATGCATTACTATACAAAACAGTGCGTCCAGGTTAATGGCAACAAGCATAACAATGCTATTCTCTACGAAAGCACTCTAATATAAGTACTACTGTCATTTGTGTTGGCGCCCTCACTCCCCCTCTTCCCCACCAAAAAAAAAAAAAGAAAACAAAACAAAACAATGTAGAGTAAAGTATCTCTGTAAAATTACTAGTATAACCAACAAAACAGAACAAGAGAAAAACCAATCGGGCCTGAAGCAGTTAGTAAATTCTGTCATATATGAATATGTTACCGGCATGCTTCACAGAGACATGGTGCGTCATCTAGAAACAATTGTTCCAATACTGTTCCAATCAGACCATTTGTAGAAGTGATCTTTTTTCGTGAAACATCATGGCAAGCTAGGTTCCCAATAATACCAAGGCTAATTTCCTGTTTAAACGAATTGACTACATCAAATATATTTTCACCATCTCTCAAACTGAGTTATATGTAGTGATCAGAATAACCTAGATCATGAAGCAAAAATCCAAAACAAAGAAGGATCCAGCAGAGGAATAAAGTAAGACTTACAGTAATCCGTGCAGATTTTGACACCATGAGAGTAGCCAAAAGGACTTCAAGAGCAAAGTTTTCAACCTGTACATAAAAGTTAATCATCTCAAGAGACAGGAACTCGAGCAGTGAACATAGCAGATGAGCAGTCAGTCATCCACCCATCAATGACAGCAAATCCCCCCCCCCCCCCCCCCCAGCCCCAAGGCCGGGAACAAACAAAAA